>JAODAL010051366.1:0-26723 GCA_025379985.1 Phyllomedusa bahiana
TTTTATTATTATGACTGTGACTAATATCATTTGCATTTCAAAAAGGATAGAAAATGAATTCTACCTTCGTAAAAGCAAACAATGGGCACATGTAATCAGGATGCTAATGAGATATTAATAGGAGGATAGGATATAGATGAGAAAAATGCAAGCACACACCTACAATGACAGACAGCACAGAACGGATATAGCAATACTTATTGGATAGAAACTCGTATAGGAAATGTGCTGTGACATATACCCTAAAGCTCGGGTTCACACCCTGTACTGTATGTGTTGCAATACACGTTCTTTGCGCTGTTGAAATTATGCGCTTGCGAGCGCGTACTTTCAACAGTGCAAACTCTGCATTATATTCTTCTATGCTTTACTACCGTGTTTTTCCAAAAATAAGACAGGGTCGTATATTATTTTCATTTCCAAAAAAAGGGCTAGGACTTATTTTTGGGGTAGGGCTTATTTTTTTTAACACAACCTGGGGTGACGCTGCAGGCTGGGACATATAGGGCCACATATATGAAAACTGTCTAGGTCTAAAACTCACTTTGTTGCCCACAGCAACCAATCAGAGCACCTCTTTTCATTTTTCCAGAGCACTATATGAAAGAAAGGGAGCCTGTTTGGTTTGCTATGGCAAAAGTGAGTTTTTGACCTCACGTTTTCATACATTTTTGCCTTAGTTCTTTAGCAGCTGCTGTAAACTACAAGCCACCAGTGTGTATATACTCACACATACACTCCATGGTTTTGACTATAGGGTATGACTGTGTATAATAGGTCTTGGAACATGTGGGATAAAGTCATTGTTTATTTTTTCATTTTAAATTTTCCCGGGAGTGCGCAATTTTTCCGGATTTAATATAATATAATATATTTTAATATATATTTTTTATATAAATTATATTTTAATATTTATATATATATATATATATACACACACAGTGCATAACCTGTAGTCACACACCATGGAGTTTGTGTCTATTCGTGTGGCTACAAGTCCTAGTAGCCACAGTTTAAGATAAAGGATTGTATGATTGTATAGATGTGAGTGTATATATGTGTATGTGGGAAAGGAAAAGAAAGGGGGCGCACAATAGCGTTATATTGTAACTGGTAAAATAAAAAAGTAGAGAGAAATTTTCACCTTCTAGTGTTGTGCTTTTATTTTAGAGGCACAACACCATAAGCGCTTTTTTTAGGGCTGTTTTTTATACCCCGTAGCCCTTACTACGGCAGCCGATGGGGTTCTGTTGCTCCGCTTTGGGATGACGGTAGGAGAAAAGGCCACAAAATGGAAAAAAAGAAAAAAATGGGACCCCGGGGACGTGCAGGTGTAGGTAAAAGAAACAAGTCTAAAGGCTTCTCATTAAAAGTTTTTTTTCTTAAAAATGTCCCCGGCATTACCGAGACAAAATTAAAAACATAGGAACTTAAAATAGACTTTACGCGTTTCGCGCGTGTACCCGCGCTTCATCAGAAGTTCTTTGATGAAGCGCGGGTACACGCGCGAAACGCGTAAAGTCTATTTTAAGTTCCTATGTTTTTAATTTTGTCTCGGTAATGCCGCGACATTTTTAAGAATAAAAACTTTTAATGAGAAGCCTTTAGACTTGGCTCTTTTACCTACACCTGCACGTGCGCCGGGTCCATTTTTTTTCTTTTTTTCCATTTTATGTGTATGTGTGTATGAGTGTATATATGTGTGAGTGTATATGTATGTATGTCTGTGTATACATGTGTGAGTGTATATGTGAGTGTATATATATATGTCTGTGTGTATACATGCGTGAGTGTATATGTGATGTGAGTGTATATATATATATGTGTGTGTATGTGATGTGAGTGTATATATATATATATATATGTGTGTGTATGTGATGTGAGTGTATATATATATATATATATATAGATATATATATATAGATATATATGTGTGTATATATATATATAATATATATAATGTGTGTGTGTATACATTGGACTTTCACTTACTTCATTGCACTCTCTGGCCTGGTCAGAAGGACCTGTGAGTCATGTGACTGTGACATCATCACAGGTCCTTCAGCATGAAAACAGGCTGTTTATCAGGATGGGTGGGGCTTGGGAACAGCACTGCCCAGGAGGCGGGCACCAGGTGACATCACGCAGGAGGCGCTGACTAACCAGGGCTTATTTTTGGGGTAGGGCTTATATTCTGCGTCTACTCCAACAAACTGTGAAAATCAGGCTAGGGCTTATTTTTGGGGTAGGGCTTATATTCTGCGTCTACTCCAAGAATCTGTGAAAATCAGACTAGGGCTTATTTTTGGGGTAGGGCTTATTTTTGGAAAAACAAGGAAATTGCCAGCGCTTATACATTACATGTCACTTCTTTTCAGACACGCACTATGGGCCACTATGTATGAAAACTGTCTAGGTCTAAAATTCACTTTAATTCCCATAGCAACCAATCAGAGCGCCCCTCTCATTTTCCCTGAGCACTATACGAAATGAAAGGGGCGCTCTAATTGGTTGCTTTGGGAATTAAGACCTAGACAGATGTCACACACGAGGCCCTATGTTACAATCATAAAATACGCGGCAGGTAGGTGACGCCACATATTTTACATTGATCTCTGACAGCTGTATTATATAATTGTTTGGGGTATATGTCGGCACAAATTTTAGCAAAATTACATCTGAAAAATCTGCAAAAATACGACTCAAAAGATGCCATGTGAACACCCCCTGATAAGTACAGTTTAACCCTTTGTATGTACTCTTGCCAAATTGCCACCTCCTCCAAATTAATATAATTTTGCTGTAACAGCTGGAGCCCCAGGAAGTACCATCCACACAGCTTAGTCGGTAAAGCCATTCTGTTGAATACAGAGAAGTACATGAGATTTTATATCCCTTGTTACGTAAGCATTTGTCACAGTATGTGTTATTTGACCATTGGTTAATGGACATTTGGGGGGACGATTTAGTAAGGAATCAAGTACAAGTTCTTTATATGGTCATATACATTTTCTGCATGCTTTGCACAATGTTAAACCGTTCAAATTGTTTAAAACCGTTCGAGTTGTTTGCTGTCCCGGATACTGGATGTCCAAACAAATGTTCTCTATGCCAAGTTAGTCTGCTTTTGCTTAAGCTAACTTCTTAGTAATCCATAGTGAATCCATTTTTAATGTTTTCAGCATCATTCAGGACAGGTACATCCTGAAGGTAGTTCTCTTGCAAAAAGCTGTGCGTTTCAAGCCTATAATATCTGATTTAATCTGGTCAAGGGAAATAGGTATGGAGAATGATTCATGCAAATAGTATATAGACAGTTTCTATATAGTAAATGGATATGAAAGGTACAAACAGAGTTCTAATGTTTTCAATCAATTCTTAATGAATTCCCACACCTGACACCCCTAAGAGGCCAAATGGCACAAAAACAGATATTCACCCAACTAAAATAAAATGTATTTTAATAAAGAATTATTTTGATTGATTTTGTTTGATACACTCCTGTTTATTGGTTTTGATATATGGAATAGACCAGGGGCGTAGCTGTATGGGTTGCAGTGGTAGCAGTCGCTACCGGGCCCTGCAGCGTGAGGAGGCCCAAAAGCCCTTCTGCCACATAAGGAGACACCAGCATTGTAAGTGGCACATGGCAGCTGGGGGGGGGGGGACCCTTTTAACTTTTTGCACTAGGGCCCCGGAGCTTCAAGTTACGCCTCTGGAATAGACTACCGCCATACATATCCAAGGTTGACAAACATTCATACACCTCTGTTCCTACTGTCAGAACATCAGGAAGCACATGAGCACTCAGGTCATATGTGGCATCATGTGTCGGTAACGCGAGACGCCCGTTTGGAACGATTCGGTTATCACTGTGTTGATAACCTTGCTCCAATAATAGTGATTACACAGGAAGTGATCGTCAAAATACTGCTGGGCTTAAGGTCACTCCTTCATTATCCCTAAACGCCTGCAACCTATTTCCCCCTGGTGAACAAATAGTTGGCAGGTATAATTATGGGGCACTTTAATCCCGAAGCAATTTAGCTGTTTACCCTCCGAGCGCTGAACTTGGCTGCAGTCACATCTATTTTCCATGTGATTTGTGTGTTGGAGAAGTGGCTGGACAGCTGGGAAAGAGGACGCAATAGTCTTTAGGTCATTAAAATGGGGTTCATTGGAAAAAAAGGGGTCAAATTTACTCCAAATCCCAGAATGAGGCCATGCTTACCGCTCCAGGGCAAACATCTACTCCCAGTGCGGAGAAGCTACCCTGGTGCAGGATACTAATGAGCAATCACTCAGGCACGCTGCTTGGGGTATATTCACACCGCTGATTTTGACGCTGTTTTCGGAGTGTTTCCTCACTTAAAGGGGTTGTCTCACTACATAAATTCCTCTTACTTCAGTCCTGTTTCCTCAGTTTAATTTTTGAATTCAGGGGCCTGTTTACCGGTTTTACTGTCCTGCAGGGATGAGCTGCTGAAGACACCAGGTCTGTAGCTATAGCAACCAGTGCTGGCAGCTTATCAGGAGAGATCAAACAGGTCTGTAGCTATAGTGACCAGTGCTGGCAGCCTATCAGGAGAGATTGAACAGGTCTTTTGCTATAGCGACCAGTGAATGGCAGCCTATCAGGAGAGCTCGAACAGGTCTGTAGCTATAGCAACCAGTGCTGGCAGCCTATCAGGAGAGATTGAACACGTCTTTAGCTATAGTGACCAGTGCTGGCAGCCTATCAGGATAGATCAAACAGGTCTGTAGCTATAGCAACCAGTGCTGGCAGCCTATCAGGATAGATCAAACAGGTCTGTAGCTATAGCGACCTGAGGAGCTGATGCAGCCCATACAAGAGGGGATATCTAGGAATAGGTAGGACATTGTAAGGCTATGTTCACACGGCTGATTTTGGGACGGATTTCAGTCCGCATTGCACACCCTATTTGCACTGCAGTACGGCTCCAATCCATCCCAGTAACTATGGTAATCCACAGTTCTCATAGAGAACTATGGATTCTGTCTCCTCTCCCCGCTTGCACAATACGGCGAGTGGGGAGAAAGTGACATGTACATTATCCCGGCGGATAATGAAAGTCTATGGGGCAGGCGATCTGCCGTCCCCGAACACACGCTGTAATTGCGGGCGAAATCCGTCCCGCAATTACGGCGTGAATCCGCCGTGTGAACATAGCCTTAATGGGCACATATTGCAAAGTGACTTGTTTTTTGCAAGCTCTTTAACATAAAAAGCATCAATCCCTGTAGCGAGAGAACCTTTAAAACAGCAGCAAAAAGCCTCCAAAACGCCCCAGTTAATTTTCACTAATTCTTATTGAAAACAGTGTTGTAGTTAACACACGATGAGATTTTTATGCACATTTTAGGTGCTTCTTTGGAAGCTTTTTTATGCGCTGAAAAATAAATGTCCGTTCTTGAAGTGTTTTCAATCCTGAAAATCCCCATAGGAATCAATGGAGAGTTTCCAAACCTCGTTAAAAACCTAGGCACATTTTTTGACGCATTTTTCAGCCCTGTTTTTGCCCTGGCTATTAATTAGTATGGTTGTTTCAGAAAGAAAACATTTGAATGCACTTAAAGTAGGCACATCAAATATGCTAGCATGGATATGCTATGCGCCTACATTATACTATGCGCCTAGATTATATGCATCAGTTATACTATGCAGGGTAGACCAGACACCGGATTGTTGACAGGTTCATTCATTCAGGTGCACTATACACTCATTTAACTCCTTAACGACCGCCACTGTCTCTTGACGTCGGCTGGTACAAGTCGTTCGTCTACAGCAATGTCTTTTGGCGTCGCTGCAGACATCAGTGTACTACACAGCCCTGATCCCAGCGCAGCTTCTGCATGCGCCGGGGAAACCTCCGTTCCCCGGTGCTTTAACCCTTTGATTGCTGCAGTTCATCACCGCAGCGCAATCAAAGGGTTTCCCTGCTCTGTTGGGTGATCAGGACACCTGGTGACCCGACAGAGCCCGGGAAACTGCTGCACAGTCAGCTCTTTGGACCCAGAGTACCCCCAGGGCTGTCTGTGTAACAAGCTAGTGATCAGGGCAGACTGTATGCTGCCCTGATCACTGCCTGTGTCAGACTGACACAGATTATAATGTATTAGCATATATGAAAATGCTAATACATTACTAAGTGTAAAAAAATAAAATGTAAAACAGTTCTCCCTTCATGGGATTTAAAAAAAAAAAAGTAAAAAACATAAAAAAGTGTAAAAAAAATAAATAATAAAATGAAAATAAATATTTAATAAAAAATAATTGTGCATACATTGCACAAACTACACATATTAGGTATTCACACAACTTTAATAACCTGTAGAATTAATCTAACATGGTGTAAAAAAAATAAAAAAAAAATTGAAAAAAAATTCTGCAATTATTTATAAGTGAATTTAAACTATTCCCCCATAAAGTACAACTTGTCTCGAATAAAATGAGGCCTCATACAACTGCGTAATTGAAAAAATAAAAAAGTCACGACTGTTGAAACGCAAGGAGGCAAAAACTAAATACATTTTCTGGTCATTAACTACTTTTCAGGCGTTAGGCTGAAGGGGTTAATGCACCTTAAGGCAATGTTCACACGGCTTACTGCCGGCGTAATTGCGGGGATGGATTTCGCCCCGCAATTACGCCGGCAGCCGTGCAGTGGGGGTGGGGGGCCAGCGGCTCGCCGGCCCCATATACATTCATTATTCACGGCGCATACACGCCGTAAATAATGTGCATGTCACTTTCTCCCCCTCGGTGGATTCGCCGAGCGGGGAGGAGAGACGGAATCCATAGCTCTCTATGAGAACTGTGGATTACCGTAGTTACTGGGACGGATTGGCGACATCCTGCAGCCCAAATACGGCGCGCAGTACGGCTCCAATAAGCGCTCAATTAAGCCGCGTGAACGAGGCCTAACACTGCAGTGGAGGCGCCTCTTTTATTACAGTGTCCAAATCAGCCGTATAAATATATCCTTAGTATCATAACTGTACATAAACTAAGACTGGGTTCACACATTCAGCTTTTTAAATGTAGTTTTTAAAGCCAAGACCAGGAATGGATATAAAACCAGGGTAGTGCAGTCGTAGTGCAACTAGATTCGCCATTAAAGGGGATTTATCGCTTCATCAGTTCGGCTGTTTTCTTGTAGCTTCATTTTCTCAGTTCCTCAAATCCAGGGGTGTTTCTTCCCCTCCCAGCTGGGTGTTTCTTAACTGAAGGGGGATGACATCATCCCCCTTTCACTGTTCATGCTCACTCCCGTGTCAGTGTGTTTGTTCGAGATTAGTGGGAGGGGATAGCACATCCCTACTCTTCCCCCCCTCTCTCTGTCTGCATTCCACGCCACATGCTCCTCTCCCTATGCAGTCTTATTTTGTAAGAGCTGTTTGTTTACATACCACAGCCCTGCATTCAATCTAGACAGTCTTCTATGAACTCAGAGCACTAATCTCTTCTCTCACAGCTGGAGTTTTGTTACAGTTGAATCCAGTCTTTTATGAACTCATCCAGAGCAGCACAGATCTGTCTCCTTTCTATGTTTACACACAGCAGCATTAGGCACCGTGCACAATTCTGCTGTTTTCTGATTGTAGAAGCAGCTGCAGTGTTACTGTGCAGCTGCTGGCTGTGCAGAGTGAAATGTTGCCGGCCCCTTATTCTTAGTGAGAGAGGCAGGAGTGCACGCTTCCGTGAATACGACCGGGACTGGGGAACAGTGTTTACACAAAATGAAGATAAGGAAGACAGTGAAAACAAGACAGCTTTGCAAATGACATCCAATTGCAAAGTTGCTTGTTTTCACTGTCCCCTTATTCAGAAGACCATTTTATGTAATGATACAACCTCTTTAAGGCTAAAAATGTCCCTTATTTCTCAACTTGCACCAGTACAATAATAAAAAGTAATTTATGATAATTAGCAAACTATAACATTTTTAATTATATAAATGTAATAATAAATTATGTAATATAAAATTTATAAAAAAGTTATATAATATCCCAAAAATATAAAATTATCTCCTATAAAATGTATTCAAAATTAATTTACTCTAAAATTAATTTTAAATTAAATAATATAAATTAATGAAACCAATACAGCATCTACCATAAATCCCGCTCTCAATTAACTGTCTTAGCAGCCATTATTGAATTCTGGCATACATTTATACATATGTTTGGTGCATTACTAATGCGCCAAAGTACCGCGGCGCCAAACATATACGCTATTCGCATCGGACCTTAGGCACCATTTATGATGCATATTCAGCACTTTCATATATCCAGGCGCATTATACACTGAAAAAAATACGCAAAAAATGGTTTCAACACGCCAAGTTTCATACATGTTGCCCTATGTAGTTCTGTCTATTATAAGAGTGCTTTCACACAGTGCGTTTTTGATGCGTTTCTTTTAATGCAGGAATGCACAGTAATTAACGCTTTACATTGCTGCACAAAAATCGCGGTAATTACCGAGATTTTACCACGATTTTTGCCTCTATTTATGTGCAGCAATGTACAGCATTAATTGCTGTGCCTTCCTGCACAAAAAACGCATTAAAAAAACACATCAAAAACGCACCGTGTGAAAGCACCCTAAAGGGCCGTTCACACGGCTTATTTCAGCGCGGATTGGCGGCGTACTGCGCGCCGGATTTGCGCTGCAGTACGGCGCCAATCCGTCGCCGTAATTACGGTAATCCACTGCTCTCATAGAGAACAGTGGATTCCGCCGCTCCTACGCGCCGCCGGGCGGGGAGAAAATGACATGCACATTATCCAGGCGCAATACGCGCCGTGGATAATGTAAGTCTATGGGGCCGGCGAGCCGCGCCCCCGACCCTTATTCAAGATGGAATTGCGAGCACAATCCTGCTCGCAATTCCGTCTTGAATAAGCTGTGTGAACACGGCCTAAGGCATTTGAGGAGGTGGTTGCTGCTGTGTATTGACCCCATCTGCCCAGAAATCCTTGTAATCAGTGTGCCTGTTGTCTTGAATGCATAGAGGATAAAGGCATGTTCACACGGTTTAAAATGGGCCGTATTTCGGTCCGTAATTCCGCGCTGAAGTGCGCCAATTACGGGCCGAAAACGGCCCATTCATTACGGTAATTCACAGTTCTCATAGAGAACTATGGATTACGTCTCCTCTCCCAGCACGGCGAAGCCGCCGGGCGGGGAGATAATTGACATGTCACTTTCTAGCGGCGTTAGCAGTGGTTGTCTATGGGCCGGCGAAGTGCCGGCCCCCCGCTCACTCCCCCGCTCCCGCCCCGCCCCCGTCCACACGGCGTAATTGCGGGGCGTAATTACGTCCCGCAATTAAGCCGTGTGAACATGGCCTAAAAGTAGAAGCAAATTTGTAAGCAGGGTCTCACCCAATGAGGTTATGATGCATGCACAGTATTATCAAAATGTGCACTAAAAACCTCACATAATAAAGATAATAGTAATGCAGTTAAAATGTGCCATCAATCCAATGTCTAAATGGGTTTTAGCGCTAGCTGTGTGCTTCTGTATTTTTGTGTTTGAGAACATACTATTTGATCAGATGTGCTGCTTAACACCCTCCAAGTGCCCAACACAAAATACTGACACCCGCTGCTCCTCAGCATCATAAGACCAAACTGTTTCCTGAACAAAATATCAAACATGAGGTATTAGTTGATAGTTTTGCTAAAAATACGCAAGCTTACAACCGGCCTCAGGGGTTCTCGTTGTCTTGCTAGCCCCTACACTAAATTTACAAATAATTCTCCCCCAATACAGGATCAAATCTACTGTAAACCACAGACAAAGGCCATACGTACTGCTCCGGAGGCCGGGTACTCATCCATTTCTAGCAGGCGGTAGAAACAGCTGCAGGGCGGCATGGGAGAAGAAGCTGCCCAGGTGCAGGTACTGAAGAGCAATCACTCATACAACTAAGGCTATGTTCTCACGGCTTATTTTGGGACAGATTTCGTTCCGTATTTCACGCCATACTGCGAGAATTACGGCTGAAATCCGTCCCGGTCATTACGGTAATCCGCAGTTCTCTCGCGAAATACGGCGAGCGGGGTGAGAAGTGACATGTCAATTATTCACAGCGCGGAGAATAATAAATGTCTATGGGGCCCCCCCCCCACCCTGCCCCCGTTCCCGAGCACACGGCGTAATTGCGGGCGAGATCCATCCCGCAATTACGCCATGAATAAGCTGTGTGAACTCGGCCTAAGGGTATGTTCAAACGATGTACTGCAGTGCGTACAGTCCGCGCCGCAGTATTTTTGGTCTTTCGGTCGCTCGCGCTAATCCGCGCGTACTCCCGCCGCGCCGGGGGGGGGGGGCCAGCAGCCCGTCCGCCCCATTTGACATTCATTACTCGCGGCGCATATTCGCCGTGAATAATTGACACGGATTACCGTAATTTTGGCGCGCATCTCACCCGTATTAGAGCGCAAATACGACGCAAAATGCGCACCGAAATTTGACCGTCTGAACATAGCCTTAAAGGGGTTGTCTCACTACATTGATTCATCTCACCTCAGTCCTGTTTTCTTTTTTTCACCTTGAATTCAGGGGCGTGTTTACTGGCTTCTACTAGGCTGCAGTAGAAGCCAGGTCTGTAGTTATAGCAACCAGTGCTGACAGCGTATCATGAGAGAGTAAACAGGTCTGTAGCTATAGCAACCAGTGCTGGCAGCCTATCATGATTGATTTCACAGGTCTGTAGATATAGCAACCAGTGCTGGCAGCCTATCATGAGAGAGTAAACAGGTCTGTAGTTATAGCAACCAGTGCTGGCAGCCTATCATGAGAGAGTAAACAGGTTCGTAGCTATAGCAACCTGAGGAGCTGATGCAGCCCATACAAGAGGGGATATCTAGGAATAGGTAGGACACTGTTAAAGGGGATTTGCCAAGACGCACTTACCTAGCTCCTGTCAGCATGATTTGTATACATCCTGCTTTTGTGCTGAGTCATGAAGCTGCAGGGGAGAGAGGGTGGGGGCAAGAGTGGATTCTCAATACAGCAAGACAGCCTTAGACTGCACTGTCTACCCGGTTCCTTAAAAGCTCATTCATTTTGCCTGTCATCAGATAAGAAGTGATTCACGCAAGCGCGGCCTGTCAGCTCCTGGGTCGTGACTAGGGAAAGCATTGAGGTAACTAAGGGAGACAGAGCAATGCTGTAGCTCTCAGAGTTTTTACTTTTTGTAATCACATATATTTAGAAAAGTGATTAAATACCCATTTTGGAGGCTCCCACGTCAACATTACATCGTGGCAAAACCCTTTAATGGACATATATTGCAAAGTGAATTGTTTTAGGAATATCTTTAACATAAAAAGCAGCAATCCTTGTAGTAAGACAACCCGTTTAATGGAAATAGCTGCAACAATCCAACTATCATTATGAGCTAAAGGGACGAGATGGCGGGGCACATTCTGAAGCTACTACCGACAGAGCTTGTGCTTGATCTGATGAACCTGATAAGTGCACCATTGGGTACAAGAAAATCTCATCGTGGCTTATTTGTTATTTTATTATTAGTCTTAGTTTGTGTTGGTGATTCCAAATAAAAGGGTTTAGTATATCTAATGTAGACTGAACCCTTTTTTCTATCACACTCTCATCACTTATCCCCATGGCTCATTCAGCCCCCAACATAAGACCCTCAACAATAATCTAGCCCTCCACTTCATTTTATGTGTCCTGCAAGAGCTTAAAGGAGTTGTCTCCCTTCAGAGTTTCAGAGAATGCATGAATGAAATACTCTGTCACTTCCTGGTTCAGACTGACTCATTTGCATACAGCTCTGTGCTTGTACAGCTCTGTGCCATGCTGTGCTTTCAGATGCTAATTAGATCAGATTAGCTTCTCAAACTACTAACAGGACTTCTTATCTGATCCCCAAAACAAAAGCCCTAATTACAGTTCTGTTTATTTTACATAAATCAAGCTTTTTACTGCTGAGCAGCACAGGACACTGCCATGACCTGTGTGATGACATCACTCACTGTTATCTCATTGAACAAACAGCAGGGGGAGAATTGTTTACAGGTCGGTTACTGAGGGAACTGAAATAGCCAGGGAGGTCATAAATTCACTTGTATCTCCTTAGGGAAAACAGAGGAACAAAGCAATATATTTGGAAAATGTCTTTATTTTGTGTTCCCTACAATTTGAAAGCTATTCTTTGTAGCGAGACAACCCCTTTAAACAAAGTAAGCAGGGATGGACGGGATCTTGACAGACCGACTCTTCACTTTCCAAAGAGGATGCAGACAGCGTTGGGCAGAGGTGGTGGCGTAACCGCAAGGAGCGGACACCATCTTGGATTCAAAGCTGCGGCACACACCACCACACCGCTCTGTTCAGCAACTAACAGGCTATGGCACAGCTCTAATAGCCCAGTCCCGGCACTCGAGCCGATATCCAATGGCCCTTGTATGGATTTTATATCTTTGAGTGATCACATTTGATATAAAATCGAGCCCGATTTGTCGGCCCTGATGAATCCCGGCATCTTGGGAGGAAACGCGTTGGTTTGCTTCTATACTGGGCTTTAAATGTAGTATTGATCTGTACATTTGTATAATTCATGGATGCATATTATATGGTCCTTGAAGAGTAAGGTCTTCTTTTTTTTTTTTTGATCGAGATATATGTATATGGAATTGTTGGCCTCAATAGGAGATTTATAAGGTGTTTTGATCTATATATTTGGTTATTGGTTATGTCTATATCTATATGCTTCTATTGAGTAATTTTAGGGTGCAGTAGGGCGGTTTTTGGGTAGGTTAGGTTTCGATAGGGGTCGTCCTTATTAGGACGGGTTCTCCTTTATTTTTATAGGTAGGAATTAGGGTAAGTGCAGGGTTTTTTAGGGATATTTTAATGGGTTAATATTAAAAGTTATATTTTAGATCAAGTATTTTCCAGTATTTGTGGTTTTGCCCTTGGAGAGCAACACTAATACTGAAAAATTGTAAAAAAAAAATGGGTTTGACACCCCTGCTCTAGTATATTTTATACAGCTATTAATTATGATAAGATAATGTTTTCTACAAATAAAGTAAAACAATATTTTGGATGAAGGCTATACGATTAGAGCAATGAAGTGCAAGGCAATCTTTGTAGTAGAAATAAGATGAAAGAAGTCATAAAATGTTATAGCAAAGTTGTATTTGGCGGGAACATTGAAACAAAGAAGAACATTCAGCCAGCTTGGTTCATCATAAATATGAATCACTGTTCTCCTCTAATTGTTAAACAATTTATCCCAAGGGAAGTTGTAGCTAAGGGCTGATGGATGGGACGCAGTCAATCAAAGAGACATACCTGTGACACTATCACATCCTTCATCTTCTCCCAGCAGGATTTAACAGGGAGTAAGAGATTAGGGCCAAAAGTGAGACACTTGGGAGGTATAGTCTAAGGCTGGGGCTCCATCATAGGACAAAAACCTTGTTGAAAACCAAAACCTAAAAACCACTTTGAACCTATTTTGTCAGAGTTTTGTCCAAAGCAGCTGGGTCTCCAACAAGTTTTTTGGGTGGTTTTTAGTTTTTTTGTTGAGGTGTTTGCCGTGGTCTTTAGTTTTTTGTTGAGGTGTTTGCCGTGGTCTTTAGTTTTTTGTTGAGGTTTTTGGCATGGTCTTTAGTTTTTTGTTGAGATGTTTGGCGTGGTGTTTAGTTTTTTGTTGAGGTTTTTAGCGTGGTTTTTAGTTTCTTGTTGAGGTTTTTGGTGTGGTTTTTAGTTTTTTGTTGAGGTTTTTGGCGTGGTTTTTAGTTTTTTGTTGAGATTTTTGGCGTGGTGTTTAGTTTTTTGTTGAGGTTTTTGGCCTGGTTTTTGGGAGGTTTTTCAGGCAATCTGTGAAAAGTTCTCCATCACATTTTCAGAGGTTTCTAAATACTAAAAACCACTGAAAATCTGACGGAAAAGCTGTGCTGTGTAGACATAGCCTAATGGTTATCATTGGGGACAATGGACGTTATACTAACTAATTAGAATCCAATCTTCATTCTCAGGATATTTTTTTTTTTTTTTTTTTTTTTTTTTATTTTTTTTTTTGAAGTTTCAGCATCTGAAGTTTCCACACATTTCAGAGGTTCTAAATACAAAAACACGAAATCTGACGGAAAGCGTGTTTACTAGCCATGGTTATCATTGGACAATGCTTATACTAACTATTAATCCAATCTTCATTTAATCAGAGAAATAGAAGGTCCACATCAGAGCACCTGCTCCATCTAATCTGCCCATATATAATCTTCTTGTATTTAGGATAAATAACATATGTAAAGGTTTCCAGAACGTCCCCCTTTCTCTCCTTCCCTCCTGTAACATATGTAAAGGTTTCCAGAACGTCCCCCTTTCTCTCCTTTCCTCCTGTAACATAGGTAAAGGTTTCATTACTCCCCTTTCTCTCCTTTCCTCCTTACATAGGTAAAGGTTTCTATTTTACTCCTACTTTATTTTATAAAGGTTTCCATCGTGTCCCCCTTTATCTTTTTCCCTCCTGTAACAAATGTAAAGGTTTCCATTATGTCCATCTTTCCCTTATTACCTACTGTAATAAATGTAAAGGTTTCTATTATGTACTCCTTTCCCTTCTTCCCTCCTGTAACAAATGTAAAGATTCCGTCATGTCCACCTTTCTCTTCTTTTACTCCCATAATAAATGTAAAGGTTTCCATCATGTCCCCTTTCTCTTCTTTTACTCCCATAACAAATGTAAAGGTTTCCATCATGTCCCCCTTTCTCTGCTTTTACTCCTATAATAAATGTAAAGGTTTCCATCATGTCCCCTTTCTCTTCTTTTGCACCCATAATAAATGTAAAGGTTTCCATCATGTCCACCTTTCTCTTCTTTTACTCCCATAATAAATGTAAAGGTTTCCATCATGTCCCCCTTTCTCTTCTTTTACTCCCATAATAAATGTAAAGGTTTCCATCATGTCCCCCTTTCTCTTCTTTTACTCCCATAATAAATGTAAAGGTTTCCATCATGTCCCCCTTTCTCTTCTTTTACTCCCATAACAAATGTAAAGGTTTCCATCATGTCCCCCTTTCTCTTCTTTTACTCCCATAACAAATGTAAAGGTTTCCATCATGTCCCCCTTTCTCTTCTTTTACTCCCATAACAAATGTAAAGGTTTCCATCATGTCCCCCTTTCTCTGCTTTTACTCCTATAATAAATGTAAAGGTTTCCATCATGTCCCCCTTTCTCTTCTTTCTTCACATAACATATATAAACGTTTCCATCATGTCCCCCTTTCTCTTCTTTTACTCCCATAATAAATGTAAAGGTTTCCATAATGTCCCCCTTTCCTTTCTTCACATAACATATATAAACATTTCCATCATGTCCCCCTTTCTCTTCTTTCTTCCCATAACATATATAAAGGTTTCCATCATGTCCCCCTTTCTCTTCTTTTACTCCCATAATAAATGTAAATGTTTCCATCATGTCCCCCTTTCTCTTCTTTCTTCCCATAACATATATAAAGGTTTCCATCATGTCCCCCTTTCTCTTCTTTTACTCCCATAATAAATGTAAAGGTTTCCATCATGTCCCGCTTTCTCTTCTTTTACTCCTATAATAAATGTAAAGGTTTCCATCATGTCCCTCTTTCCCTTATTCCCTACTGTAATAAGTGTAAAGGTATGTTCACACGCCGTGTTTTACTCCATGTTTACATACACTTTCGATATGTGTTTGGATCCGTCCGTCGGACCCCAAAAAGACCCAAACATATATCGAAGAAATAGTAGTGTGATTTACATGGCTTTTTATTAGAAACACACATCGGTGTTCAGACGAGTGATTGCTGATGCGCGTCTCACTGCATCTCTTGGATCCATTCCAAGAATCGACATGCCAATTCTTGATCCGAAAGATGCAGAAGGAGCCCTATAATGAACTATAGGGTGCGATCCTGCTGCAGCCCACATGCATCCAAACACGCAGCTGCGCATTGGATTCGTGTTGTATCTGTTTTAGATCAGATTGCTGCAGCGTTTTTGGATCTGATTTTCGGATCCAAAAACGCTGTGTGAACAAGCCCTAAAGGTTTCCATAATGTCCCCCTTTCCCTTCTTCACTCCTGTAACAAATGTAAAGGTTTCCATCATGTCCCCCTTTCCCTTCTTCACTCCTGTAACAGATATAAAGGTTTCCATAATGTCCCCCTTTCCGTTCTTCCCTACTGTAACAAATGTAAAGGGTTCCATAGTGTCCCCCTTTCCCTTCTTCACTCCTGTAACAAATGTAAAGGTTTCCATAATGTCCCCCTTTCCCTTCTTCACTCCTGTAACAAATGTAAAGGTTTCCATAATGTCCCCCTTTCCCTTCTTCACTCCTGTAACAAATGTAAAGGTTTCTATAATGTCCCCCTTTTCCTTCTTCACTCCTGTAACAAATGTAAAGGTTTCCATCATGTCCCCCTTTCCCTTCTTCACTCCTTTAACAAATGTAAAGGTTTCCATCATGTCCCCCTTTCCCTTCTTCACTCCTGTAACAGATATAAAGCTTTCCATAATGTCCCACTTTCCCTTCTTCACTCCTGTAACAAATGTAAAGGTTTCCATCATGTCCCCCCTTTCCCTTCTTCACTCCTGTAACAAATGTAAAGGTTTCCATCATGTCCCCCTTCTCCTTCTTCACTCCTGTAACAAATGTAAAGGTTTCCATAATGTCCCCCTTTCCCTTCTTCACTCCTGTAACAAATGTAAAGGTTTCCATCAAAGTCCCCCTTTCCCTTATTTCCTCCTGTAACAAATGTAAAGGTTTCCATTATGTCCCTCTTTCCCGTCTTCCATCCTGTAACATATGTAAAGGTTTCCATCATGTCCCCCTTTCCCTTCTTCACTCCTGTAACAAATGTAAAGGTTTCCATAATGTCCCCCTTTCCCTTCTTCACTCCTGTAACAAATGTAAAGGTTTCCATAATGTCCCCCTTTCCCTTCTTCACTCCTGTAACAAATGTAAAAGGGTTTTCCCTCATGTCCCCCTTTCCCTTCTTCACTCCTGTAACAAAATGTAAAGGTTTCCATAATGTCCCCCTTTCCCTTCTTCACTCCTGTAACAAATGTAAAGGTTCCATCATGTCCCCCTTTCCCTTCTTCACCTCCTTTTAAAAAATTTAAAGGTTTCCATCAAGTCCCCCTTTCCCTTCTTCACTCCTGTAACAGATATAAAGGTTTCCATAATGTCCCCCTTTCCCTTCTTCACTCCTGTAACAAATGTAAAGGTTTCCATCATGTCCCCCTTTCCCTTCTTCACTCCTGTAACAGATATAAAGGTTTCCATAATGTCCCCCTTTACCGTCGTCACTACTGTAAAAATTGTGAAGGTGTCCATCTTGTCCCCCTTTCCCTTCTTCACTCCTGTAACAAATGTAAAGGTTTCCATCATGTCCCCCTTTCCCTTCTTCACTCCTGTAACAAATGTAAAGGTTTCCATAATGTCCCCCCTTTCCCTTCTTCACTCCTGTAACAAATGTAAAGGTTTCCATAATGTCCCCCTTTCCCTTCTTCACTCCTGTAACAGATATAAAGGTTTCCATCATGTCCCCCTTTCCCTTCTTCACTCCTGTAACAGATATAAAGGTTTCCATAATGTCCCCCTTTCCTTTCTTCACTCCTGTAACAAATGTAAAGGTTTCCATAATATCCCCCTTTCCCTTCTTCACTCCTGTAACAAATGTAAAGGTTTCCATCATGTCCCCCTTTCCCTTCTTCACTCCTGTAACAGATATAAAGGTTTCCATTGTGTTCTCTCTTTTTCTTATTTTCTCTTGGCTAAACAATGCAAGTCTTTTCCGATACATTTGGAGAAGGGGATGTGAATGGTTTCCATAAGGCACAATTTTCCTATAGCAACACTATAATAGAAGGGGCAGGAGGTGATGATGACGCAGACATAAAAACTTTCCACAGGAATAGGATACATATTTTTTTTATCATTGCCTTTTTACTATATAGGGGCTGAGCTTTAAAGTTTATGTCCACCTTTAAGCACCATGGGCATCATGTCCCATTAGAGCTGCGCCAAAAAACAGCTGACGCCTTATTCTCTATATAAATGAACTGTCGTACGCCAAAACTATGTGCATTACACGCCAAGCACCACACATTTGAATGCGCATCAAATATGCTAGTAATGCGCCTACATTATATGTGCCTAGATTATATGCATCAATTATACTAGGCAAGGTAGACCACACACAAGATTTCTGACAGGTTCATTCCTTCAGGCGCACTATACGCTCATTTAATGTGCCTTAAAAATGGGGTGGCAGCTCCTCCAGATATATAGGGTCAGCGCCCAGGAATAACCAACTACCGGCGGTCCTTTCACCTCAGAGAGGCGGCGCGCACAGCCTAGGTAGCAGGGATGCATGCAGCGGCTGACATGCGGAAGAACACACGCTAATCAGCACGATCCCAAAGCACCCAGCGTAATTGCAGAGTGGAGTGTACGCGCCGCAATTACGCCGTGTGAACACAGCCTAACACCCATTCATATCATTGGGCTGTCTGTGTAATGCAGGACAGGACAGGTCCTCCAGAGAGACGATTTTTTGTAACCAGTCTCTGATCTGGCCAAGAGACGAGGAACCTTCTCCAAACCGAAGAACCCCTTTAAATTGTGGCACATTTATTATAATGTTGATAAATCTGGCACAGGCCTAGAATATCTAGTCTAACTCAACACTACTATTAATTGGCTTACTTTATGCCTTCAGTTTTGGCAAAAAGGGGTTGTCTCACTACAGGGATTGCTGCTTTTTATGTTAAAGATCTTGCAAAAACAAGTCACTTTGCAATATATGTCTATAAACAGCGTCCTACCTATTCCTAGATATCCCCTCTTGTATGGGCTGCATCAGCTCCTCAGGCCGCTATAGCTACAGACCTGTTTGATATCTCCTGATAGGCTGCCAGCACTGGTTTCTATAGCTACAGACCTGTTTGATCTCTTCTGATAGGCTGCCAGCACTGGTTTCTATAGCTACAGACCTGTTTGATCTATCCTGATAGGCTGCCAGCACTGGTTGCTATAGCTACAGACCTGTTTGATCTCTCCTTCTAGGCTACCAGCACTGTTTGCTATAGCTACAGACCTGTTTGATCTCTCCTGATAGGCTCCCAGCACTGGTTGCTATAGCTACAGACCTGTTTGATCTCTTCTGATAGGCTGCCAGCACTGGTTTCTATAGCTACAGACCTGTTTGATCTATCCTGATAGGCTGCCAGCAGTGGTTGCTATAGCTACAGACCTGTTTGATCTCTCCTGATAGGCTGCCAGCACTGGTAGCTATAGCTACAGACCTGTATTATCTATCCTGATAGGCTGCCACCAGAGGTTGCTATAGCTACAGACCTGTTTGATCTCTCCTGATAGGCTGCCAGCACTGATTGCTATAGCTACAGACCTGTTCAATCTCTCCTGAAAGGCTGCCAGCACTGGTTGCTATAGCTACAGACCTGTTCAATCTCTCCTGAAAGGCTGCCAGCACTGGTTGCTATAGCTACAGACCTGTTCAATCTCTCCTGAAAGGCTGCCAGCACTGGTTGCTATAGCTACAGACCTGTTGAATCTCTCCTGATAGGCTGCCAGCACTGGTCGCTATAGCTACAGACCTGGCTTCTACTGCAGCCTAGAAGAAGCCAGAAAACACGCCTCTGAATTCAAAGTGAAACCAAGAAAACAGGACTGAGGTAACATGAATCAATGTAGTGAGACAACCCTTTTAAGACACATGGATAAATGTGGTGTAAAGCACGTATGCCAGTATTTTGGTGGACATTCACTTTATTGAAATGTATACATGTTTGTGCTCCAATTATTTTTGGGAATGTTAACTTCCTATCCAGCGCCGGAGACTAGATAATAGAGCGGCGTGGGAGCCTTGGCACAATGATTGGACACCGTCAATATAATGACGTCTTTAATCACTTCCTGATATTTGTTCAGATGGTTAGAAATCTGTTGCCTATTGATAAATAATTTGTTCTGTGTCAATGACGAATACCAGACATGTCTCCTTTGATTGGCAAATGCACAGTCTTCCAAACATTTCCACTTGACAAATGTTTGCAATTTCCCCCATGACTGCTGGAGCGCTGGAGCCGTTTGCCCTATCCCATGTTATACCAATCAGAGCAGATGCCGAGCCTCTGGTTGGAGGAAGCTTGTGTTGCCTGTGGCTTCTCCAGCTCTAATTTTAATAAATGATTAAGTCTGCTGAGCTAGAGATTCTCTTTAATGAACCGAAATGTAGACCGGGCTATTGTATGTGGCTCAGCGCTGGAATTAATGGAATCCGATTTCCATTGCTGAACTTAACCTTTTAATTACGGCAAGTGAATGATGATACCTTATTAGATCTGGGTGGCCACCACTGACAAAGGGGCTCTCTGAGGGTCCGGTAGGTAAAGTTTAATAGAAAGCTGTAATAAATGTGAAAAATAAAACTTGTTTTGGCGTAAATTGTCTTCTAAACTTTTAACATGCCACTCAAAACAAGAAACTGACCCCCAAAGTGACAATGTTCATAGATGATCATATGTAGAGAGGGTAGCTGTCAATCTCACTGCACCCCATCAGTTAAAGAAGTTGTCTCACCACAAAATATCATAGAGATTGTATACCGTATTTTTCGGACTATAAGAAGCACTTTTTCCCCCCCAAATTTGGCAGGAAAATGGTGGTATATCTTAAAGTCCGAAAAATACGGTAGGTGCGTCTTATGGTCTGGTGCGTCTTAAAGTCCGAAAAATACGATAGGTGCGTCTTTTGGTCCAGTGCGTCTTAAAGTCCGAAAAATACGATAGGTGCGTCTTATGATCCGGTGCGTCTTAAATTCCGAAAAATACGATAGGTGCGTCTTATGGTCTGGTGCGTCTTAAAGTCTGAAAAATACGATAGGTGCGTCTTATGGTCCAGTGCGTCTTAAAGTCCGAAAAATACGATAGCTGCGTCTTTTGGTCCAGTGCGTCTTAAAGTCCGAAAAATACGATAGGTGCGTCTTATGATTCGGCTGTCACTTTTAAAATTTTCAAATAAATACGGTTTTAAGAGGTGCTGTCTTATGTATGTCTGGTGCGTCTTAAAGTCTGAAAAATACGATAGGTGCGTCTTTTGGTCCGGTGCGTCTTAAAGTCCGAAAAATACGGAACATAAAAGAAAAATAGCCATGTAGGTGAAAAGGATATAGTGTAATTTACTTGCAAAATATGGCAAAACCTGAGTGTTGGGGGACGCACATGCTCAGTCGCTCTCCTTAAAGGGGTTGTCTCACTACAGGAATTGCTGCTTTTTCTGTTAAAGCTCTTGCAAAAACAAGTCACTTTGCAATATGTGTCCATTAACAGTGTCCTACCTATTCCTAGATGTCCCCTCTTGTATAGGCTGCCAGCGCCGGTTGCTATAGCTACAGACCGGTTTGATTTATCCTGGTAGGCTGCCAGCGCCGGTTGCTATAGCTACAGACCTGTTCAATCTCTCCTGATAGGGTGCCAGCACTGGTCTCTATAGCTACAGAGCCGTTCAATCTTTCATGATAGGCTGCCAGCACTGGTTGCTATAGCTACAGACATGTTCAATCTCTCCTGATAGGGTGCCAGCACTAGTCTCTATAGCTACAGACCCTGTTCAATCTCTCATGATAGGCTGCCAGTGCTGATCACTATAGCTAAAGACCTGTTGTCCTCAGTAGCTCATCTCATCTCATATAGGCAATGATTAAGAGAGAACCGCTCCTGAAACGCGTCTGCCGTTACTAGTTTTATTTTTTCTACAATGAGGATATCGCTTTAAGATAACATGTTTTAAGAAGATGCAATACATTTTTGGATTTTTATATTATAATTGGTGCTGGACTTCAACGTTCATTTTGATCGTAATCAAGATACTGCAAGTCGTCCCTGAGACTGTCCGTGCACCTCCCCCTTGATATATAGAAGGAATTGCCCAGGTGAGCAACACTCTCTTTACCTTTGTTTGTTAGGTCATCTCTGCAGGCCAGTAAACACACCTCTGAATTAAAAAAATGAAACTGAGAAAACAGGGCTGAGGTGAGATGAATTGATGTAGTGAGACAACCCCTTTAAACTAATGATATCAATTATCTTTTATGTCCGATGAGTAAAGGTATACATTTTCTAAATAAAGCAAGCGTAGTCCAATTAAGACTATATTTGCCCTATAGAAGGCTATGGCTCATTGTGATCCCGCCATGGTATCGGGCATGCTAAATAGGCCAAACATAATACAATTAGGAATATATTTGCTCTATAGAAGTCTATAGCCCATTGTAGTCCTGCCACAGTATTCATTATGCTAAATAGGGCAAACGTAGTCCAACTAGGATTACATGTGCCCTATAGAAGTCTATGCCTGTTGCCTTCCTGCTACGGTATCCAGTATGCAAAATAGTGCAAACGTAGTCCAATTAGGATTATATTTGCCCTATACAAGTCTATTATCTGTTGCGGTCCCATTACGATATTACGATATAGGGTAATGACACAAGGTTGCTAGCTCCTCTTCACAGCAAAGACTATCCTCGGAAAACCTGTCCCATGAAACACCCACTTGCAAAACGTAAGAAGGAAGAATTCCTTTCCAAGCACAGTTATATAAATGGATAAAATGCAAAAATGTATTGCTACTCACATAAAATCGTGATGCATATCACAGTGGAAGGTGGCAGAAGAACAGATCACACAGAAAAAACAGCCTACGCTCATGGCCATGACTAAGAGCACATGCTAAGTGTTCGAAACGCGTAGGCTGTTTTTTTTCAGTGTGATCTGTTCTTCTGCCACCTTCCACTATGATATGCATCATGGTTTTATGTATCAATACATTTTTGCATTTTATCTATTTATATAACTGTGCTGGAAAATAATTCTTCCTTCTTACAATATGCTAAACAGGGTACACAGTCCAATACAGATTACATTTGCCCTATAGAAGTCTATAGCCCGTTGCAATCTTGCCACAGTATCTGGGTTGCTAAATAGGGCAAACGTAGTTCACCTAGGACTACATTTGCCCTATAGAAGTCTATAGCCCGTTGCAATCTTGCCACAGTATCTGGGTTGCTAATAGGAAAACGTAGGGTTTACCTAGACTCTTTGCCCTATAGAAGTCGATAGCCCGTTGCAATCTTGCCACAGTATCTGGGTTGCTAAATAGGGCAAACGTGGTTCACCTAGGACTACATTTGCCCTATAGAAGTCTATAGCCCGTTGCAATCTCGCCACAGTATCTGGGTTGCTAAATAGGGCAAACGTGGTTCACCTAGGACTACATTTGCCCTATAGAAGTCTATATCAGTGATATTCTAAATTTTTGAGATGCACTAGTATTAAGCAATATACGGAATTCTAATGGTCCCGCCAATCCATGGGGTCCTATTCCCCTTCCAATAATATTTATATCCAGTCATTCGATGGGGCTGAATCCTTTGTAGAAGGACTATAGAATGGGTTACAGTTACCGTTTACCTGCTCGGAAAGATTAAGATTATTCATGAGTCTATGAAGCTTTTGTGAGAAGCTGCTCAGGTATCAGGAACATTTGCTGCCTCTAAAAAGAGTGAATGCATTGTTAATCTGACACAAAAAATTAAACGCCTTTGTCCTCCTTGCGTTCAGACAGCAGATAAAGCCCTGCTAAGCTACAGTGTTTTAATCGTGTATTTATAGGGACGCTTTGGGATTTTGCCTTTTGTTCTTCATATTCAGGATGCTTGAATTGTGGAAACCTTAGAAGGCCTGGCTCTCCGCGTCCTACACCACTGAAACCCATACCTCTAGGACGTGTAATGCAAAATTGTCCATTGTCCTTGCTTTGAAGTCACTTGATTCCAGTGTTGTTCACATGGAGGATGACACAATCCAGGACTTCAGGAAGCTATTGGGAACGTGGGTGACATTTCCTGACCTTGCATAGTCTCCGCTGCTGAAAAAAGGCCTATTGAACCTTTCTACTGGGCCAGCTCTCCAAAGGGAAGCAGTGGAGGAATTCACGCGCTCTTCTCTGTTTCTGGGCATTATTTCAGGTTTGAATGGAAGCTGCCAAGCTATTATTCTATTGCTACTGAAATAAAATAAGGTGGACAAAGAGAAAGCCAGCCGAGAGGAGGGGGAGAGGAGCTGGCTGCCCTCTAAACAGGTGTAGCCAAGATGGCTGCCACTTTCCCACACGTATCACTGAAGCTTCCAAATGGCCTCCAATGATATGGCATTATGTCGCTTGGGACTGAATGTCTGCCAGGAGAAAAAGGGAAAGCTCAAAAAGCCCACACTTGTTGATGCATGCTGGGTGTGGTTTTCACATTACTTTTTAATGCAACTCCTTCTACCATCGTCTCAGGGTCAAGTTTACAAAAATGGTCTACGATGTAGGTCTTCCCAATTGGCCTAGAAACTCCCTTTCGTATTGTCTTATTGTTATGGTCTCAGAGGGGAGCATTATTGACTTTGTAGTTTTTATGCTTTGGACTACAAAAATTTCCATGTATGTCCTGCCTAAAGCTTCATGGTTGGCATTTTTGGTTGGTTTCTTGCTGGGAACAACTGCTTGTGATCAGGAGATCTTCAAAACGGTCCATCACAAAAACCTTCAATGCCGATCTACTGATGTGAGGCTGGCATCAACCCAGGAGCAGAAGTAAAATTGGGTTTATACACAGTGGCCTTATGTATGAAAAAGGTCTAGCAGTAAGACTGCCTTTGTTGCCCATAGCAACCAATCCGAGCTCAGCTTTCACTTCACATAGTGCGCTGAAGCTCTGAGCTCTGATTGGTTGCTATGAGGTCTGATTGGTTGCTATGGCCCCTGGTTGCCATGAGGTCTGATTGGTTGCTATGGGCTATGGTTACTATGAGGTCTGATTGGTTGCTATGGCCACTAGTTGCCATGAGGTCTGATTGGTTGCTATGGGTTATGGTTACTATGAGGTCTGATTGTTTGCTATGGGCTATGGTTGCTATGAGCTCTGATTGGTTGTTTTGAGCTCTGATTGGTTGCTATGGGTCTGAATAGGTGCTATAAGATCTGATGGGTTGCTACTGGCTCTGGTTGCTATGGGTCTTATTAGTTGCTATGAGCTCTGATTGGTTGCTATGGGCTCTGATTGCTGTGAGCTTTGATTGGTTGCTACGGGCTCTGGTTGCTGTGGACCTGCACCTACCTTGGGAACGGGCCCCCCGAAAGTGTCAGCTCATAATGGAGAGCTGGTTGCACTTGTATATTTGGCTGTACTAAAAACTCCCATAGAACAGAATGGAAAGTCGTGCACAAGGGTTACTGTTTCTCCATTCTGAGCCGTTCCCAAGGTAGTTGCAGGTCCCAGAGGTGGGATCCCTACCTATCAGACTGATCGCATATCCTATCAATTTGCCAAACTCTACAGTGGGGAACATCCCATTAAATATGCCCTATCAAACCTATTCAATCTTGACTGGGATGGAATTATGGATCATTTGCTCAGAAATGGGTGGCTCCAACCATGCTGGAAACTTTCCCTCCCAATAAATATCCGTAATCAAAGCATATCCAGTCTTCAACACGTTTCACTGATCCTCCCAGCTCCTCACAGGAAACATCTATAGTGAGACACGGCCACTGTCATTTACTATCCTGAGTGCACACATCTCTCTGATGACGGCAGGGAGGACTGGTGAAACGTTTAGGAAACTGGAGATGCTTGAGAGGTTACATTGTGGTTGAGAGGTTGCCCTTTTTGGGCCGAGTCCCTTTGGGCTCCATCAAATGACCACTGTCAAGCTTTGAGATAGAGTATGGAGGACTGGCTGCCTCCTGGTTGGTTTTTCACACTCCACCCACCATCACAGTTTTTTAAATCAATGCAGTGTACTTTAAAAGCTGGGGCCCCCTTTACTCCCTGAAAATATGGGGGGTCGAACAGGGCCCCAAAGAGAGGAAAAAGTTAGTGTAGACCCACCCCTGCATTTGAGTCCCCTTGAAAGATCGGGGAATGGCTTGGCGGTTTTTTTATCAAGGTTAACTAGAACCTCAAAAAAATTTTTTGTGTGTCCGGTAGCAAGGTGCTTTTTCAAAAATTCCCATTGCCCTTTTATAGGTTTTTTTTAATTAATAGTGTGCTACGATATTGGAAGTGTATGTATATTTTTTGCCACAACCAGTTTTGGGACCAAACCATTTTTTTCAAAAAAGTTTTTGGATGTGCAAAGCCAAATTTGTTTTTTAGCTTGTTTTTATGGAGGAAGGCCCGCCCCTGGTTGGTTTTTCGCACTCCACCCACCTCCACTGGTTTTTAAATTAATGCAGTGTACTTAATAGCTGGCGCTTTCACTCCCTGAAGTATGGAAGTCTGAACAGGCCCTAAAGAGAGGAAACGTTAGTGTAGGACCCACCTGCATTTGAGGTCCCCTTGAAAGATCGGGAGATGGGCTTGGGCGGTTTTGATCAAAGGTGTGAACTAGAAGCCTCAAAATTTTTTTGTGTGTCCTGGGTAGCAGAGGTGCTTTTTGAAAAATTAATATGTGCCTTTTGATAGTTTTTTTTTAGGTTATAGTGTGCTATTAATATTGGAGTGTGTATATATGTTGCTGCCACACCAGTGTGCACCTATGCTCGTTTTTTTTTTTTTCAAAAAAGTTTTTGGATGTGCAAAACCAAATGTTTTTTAGGGTTGG
>JAODAL010051367.1:0-26721 GCA_025379985.1 Phyllomedusa bahiana
GTTTTTAAAGGGGTTGCCCCGGTTCCTTTTAAAGAAATTAAGCTCATGATGGCCCAAAATGGATGCTCCTGGGGTAACACTTAAACCACTCACCCCCCCCCCCCCAACACACACCACACACCACACACACACATACATGTTGGATCCTCATTTATCAAACAGAAGGAGGAACTGTTGCAAAGACCTGTCTCTGGAGGACTCAATACATCTATACACTATATAGGAAATCATTTAAAGGGGTTGTCTTGTTCCTCTAAAAAAAATCATAGGAATCTCTGGTGACCTAATAAAAAAGCTCCTATACTCATCTTCTCCTGCTCCCCCGTTCCAGCACTTAGTCTCTTCTGTTTTCCTTCTTCTACTTTTGAATGCAGACATCTGTGGTTGCAGCGGTCACGTGCCTACGCCAACATCACCACTCAGAGCTGTTTTCTTCTGAAAGGTGCTGTGAGAGAAGTGGCATGTGACCGATTCAACCAATCAGGGGCAGCAGCGGTGACGTTCCCATTCGGAAGAAGAGAAAAACAGACCCAGCGCTGGCACGGAGGAGGAGGGGAAGGTGAGTACATATACAGTACATTGTGGCAGAACAACCTCAGGTGGTCGCATTCCTCTACTGCTGAATGTCTTATGGTAGGAGACCTGCATGTTATGCGCCACCGAGGTGCCTGGCCTCGGTGGATAAGACAGCAATTTTGCATCATTAACCATAGGTTATTGAAACTTAGTAGTTTTAGTGTAGCAGCTCAGCCGCTAGTCCAGGCCGACTTTTTCTAAATGGCTGTAGTCAGGGCTGCCACTAGGGCAGTACGAGCAGTACTCCTGTCAGGAGCCCTAATCAAAAAGGGCCCCACTGATATGTTAAAAAATAGGAACTAGTAATGGGTGGGGGCTCCATTTGATTTGGTGGTATGGGGCCCTGAAATAGTTAATAGTTGACTGATGGCAGCCCCTGCTGTAGTGAAGGGTGGGAGGCCATTCCCAAGTTCCAGGATAGGTCTATTAAAAGCCTGTTACTCTCGACACTAGGGGGGTGTGGTGTGCTACTTGGAGTTGGGAGCAACCCTTGAGCCAAGGAGAAGGCTATGATTCCACCCAGGGAAACCTGAACCAGTAAAGGCTGGGAATAGTATTTGTTTTGTGGTGCTGTGCGGAAGTGTTTAGTGGGCAGCCAGATGGCCTAGGATTTATTTTTTTATGTGATGTGGATTGCTGTAACCTTGCCGAGAGATAAAGCTGGCTGAGGCCAGCTTAAAGATACAGCCCTATGTCAGGCTTTAATATATATATGTATTACACAGATCTCAGTCAAGTCAATGGGGTGTCTATGTAAAAGGTTGGGTCCTCCAAGAGAGGTTCTTCTTGAGATTCGAGGATTCTGAATGGGGAGAGAGAGAGATTCCCCATTCACAATCCTCGCATCACAAGAAGAACCTCTCTTGGAGGACCCAACACTTTACATAGACACCCCATTGACTTGACTGAGACCTGTGTAATACATATATATATTAATGCCTGACATAGGGCTGTATCTTTAAGCTGGCCTCAGCCAGCTTTATCTCTCGGCAAGGTTACAGCAATCCACATCACATAAAAAAATAAATCCTAGGCCATCTGGCTGCCCACTAAACATTTCCGCCCAGCACCACAAAACAAGTACTATTCCCAGCCTTTACTTCTTCAGGCTTCCCTGGGGGGAATCATAGCCTTCTCCTTGGCTCAAGGGTTGCTCCCAACTCCAGGTAGCACACCCCACCCCTCTAGTGTCTAGAGTAACAGGCTTTTAATAGACCTGTCCTGTATATCTTATTGGACCACCAGGAGCCTCCATGTAATTTTTTTACAGAAACTAGACAACCCATTTAATTTGTATAAAAAATATGTAATACCTCACTTCCCCTGCGGGTGTGCTAGAGGGAAACTAAACACTACTACATTACTGTAAAGATTATATCTAATCACTGGGATCTCTTTATATTTATCTCCAAATCATCCTAAGTAAAAATAATTAAATCACTGTATAATTTTCCTATTGTTCCAGGTTTAGCAGTTTTTCTTGTTCTAGCGGTATACGTTCTTGCTCTTGCCCACACCCCCGCCGCTATGCGGCCAAACCATCACTATAGCATTGTAACATTATTTTCTGCAAAACCCACTTTCCTGCCGATCATCAATCACTGGCCGTAACAGATGCAGGAAACTATTGGCATAATGGTCCCTGACGAGGCTGACGGAGGCATCGGCGCAGAACCTAGTGCATTGTAGGTGTCTGGTAGGGAAGGGGTTAAAGCAGCAGGTAAGGTCTTGCATGGTTGATTGGTTCTGAAATATGTGCTGCTAATTGGGGTTGTATTGATATAGAAAAACATTAGGATGATGATGGAGTGGCTGTGGTCACAGCTCCCCCTGGTGCCGGCCGGGGGTAACTCTCCCCTACGGCGAAGGAAAAGCGCAAGACTCTAAAAAATGAATCCGCGTCTACACAGTTATTAAAAATTCCATTCTTAATTATTCACAGAACGGGCAGCAAATGAGCCATAGAGCCGGGAGTTAATTGAAAGTGAGCCGGAGATAGCTGAGATGGCAGATAACTTGAAGAGCAGAAGATCTGAAAATTTAAGGTATTCAGAGCCACATGGGGAGATAATAGGGGCTCCGATGGTAGAAAACGCGTGGCTCTGCTTAGTAACCCTTCAGATACCAAAGGCTTGTAGACGTCTCCGATACTTGGGGCACAATGACACTTGGGGTAACAGAACCGGTGGCGGTGGGGCCATCTATAGTCACCCGGCCCAATACAGGCTAATGGTCAGGGCGCCCTGGACTCTCTACCCGCTGGCCTTCATGGGGGAGGTACACTTGGTTTCTAACCTAAAATCTATGTGAATCCCTTTTCCAATGTTTGGCCTATGGATAAATGTGTCCTATACTGTAAATATGGCGGCTCCTGGTAAATGGGAGGCTAAAGACTTTAAGAAACAGAAAAAGTTGTACTTGTAGAAACCTGGTTGCAGCACCATGAGGACCAGTTCATGAGGCCCTAAATAGCCGGCAATGCTACATGGGGGGGAGGAGATAATGACACTGACACTTGGGGGGAAAGGATAATGACGCTGACACTTGGGGGCAGGATAATGACATGACACTTGGGGGGCAGGATAATGACACATTGGGGCGAAGGATATATGTCACTTGGGGGGCAGGATAATGACACTGACACTTGGGGGGCAGGATAATGACACTGACACTGGGGGGGAAGGATAATGACGCTGACACTTGGGGGCAGGATAATGACGCTGACACTTGGGGGCAGGATAATGACACTAACATTGGGGGCAGGATAATGACGCTGACACTTGGGGGCAGGATAATGACACTGGCACTTTGGGGCAGGATAATGACGCTGACACTTGGGGGCAGGATAATGACACTGACATTGGGGGGCAGGATAATGACGCTGACACTTGGGGGCAGGATAATGACACTGACACTTGGGGGCAGGAAAAATGAAACTGAAAGTTGGGGGCAAGGGATAATGACACTGACACTTGGGGGCAGGATAATGACATGACACTTGGGGGAGGATAATGACGCTGACACTTGGGGGCAGGATAATGACGCAGACACTTGGGGGCAGGATAATGACACTGACACTTGGGGGCAGGATAATGACACTGACACTTGGGGGCAGGATAATGACGCTGACACTTGGGGCAGGATAATGACGCTGACACTTGGGGGCAGGATAATGACGCTGACACTTGGGGGCAGGATAATGACACTGACACTTGGGGGCAGGATAATGACTGACACTTGGGTGAAAGATAATGATCTGACACTTGGGGGAGGATAATGACACTGACACTTGGGGGGGCAGGATAATGACACTGACACTTGGGGGCAGGATAATGACACTGACACTTGGGGGCAGGATAATGACCCTGACAAATGGGGCACGATAATGAAGCTGACACTAGGGGGCAGGATAATGACGCTGACACTTGGGGGCAGGATAATGACGCTGACACTTGGGGGCAGGATAATGACACTGACACTTGGGGCAGGATAATGACACTGACACTTGGGGGGCAGGATAATGACGCTGACACTTGGGGGCAGGATAATGACACTGACACTTGGGGGCAGGATAATGACACTGACACTTGGGGGCAGGATAATGACACTGACACTTGGGGGCAGGATAATGACACTGACACTTGGGGGCAGGATAATGACACTGACACTTGGGGCAGGATAATGATGCTGACACTTGGGGCAGGATAATGACGCTGACACTTGGGGGGCAGGATAATGACACTGACACTTGGGGGGCAGGATAATGACACTGACACTTGGGGGCAGGATAATGACACTGACACTTGGGGGCAGGATAATGACACTGACAATTGGGGGGCAGGATAATGACACTGACACTTGGGGACAGGATAATGACACTGACACTTGGGGGAAGGATAATGACACTGACACTTGGGGGACAGGATAATGACACTGACACTTGGGGGCAGGATAATGATGCTGACACTTGGGGCAGGATAATGACACTGACACTTGGGGGCAGGATAATGACACTGACACTTGGGGCAGGATAATGACGCTGACACTTGGGGCAGGATAATGACCCTGACACTTGGGGGCAGGATAATGACGCTGACACTTGGGGGCAGGATAATGACGCTGACACTTGGGGGAAGGATAATGACACTGACACTTGGGGGAAGGATAATGACACTGACACTTGGGGGCAGGATAATGACAATGACACTTGGGGGCAGGATAATGACACTGACACTTGGGGGGCAGGATAATGACGCTGACACTTGGGGGGCAGGATAATGACACTGACACTTGGGGGGAGGATAGTGACCTGACACTTGGGGGGAAGGATAATGACGCTGACACTTGGGGGGGAGGATAATGACGCTGACACTTGGGGGCAGGATAATGACGCTGACACTTGGGGCAGGATAATGAAGCTGACACTTGGGGGCAGGATAATGACACTGACACTTGGGGACAGGATAATTACGCTTACACGTAGGGGGGCAGGATAATGACGCTGACACTTGGGGGCAGGATAATGACGCTGACACTTGGGGGAAGGATAATGACACTGACACTTGGGGGAAGGATAATGACACTGACACTTGGGGGCAGGATAATGACGCTGACACTTGGGACAGGATAATGACACTGACACTTGGGGGCAGGATAATGACACTGACACTTGGGGGCAGGATAATGACACTGACACTTGGGGGCAGGATAATGACACTGACACTTGGGGGGCAGGATAATGACACTGACACTTGGGGGGCAGGATAATGACACTGACACTTGGGGGCAGGATAATGACGCTGACACTTGGGGGGCAGGATAATGACACTGACACTTGGGGGAGGATAATGACACTGACACTTGGGGGCAGGATAATGACACTGACACTTGGGGGGCAGGATAATGACACTGACACTTGGGGAAAGGATAAGGACACTGACACTTGAGGGGAAGGATAATGACGCTGACACTTGGGGGAAGGATAATGACGCTGACACTTGGGGGAGGATAATGACGCTGACACTTGGGGCAGGATAATGACGCTGACACTTGGGGCAGGATAATGACACTGACACTTGGGGCTCAGGATAATGACGCTGACACTTGGGGGCAGGATAATGACGCTGACACTTGGGTGAAGGATAATGACGCTGACACTTGGGGGCAGGATAATGACGCTGACACTTGGGGGCAGGATAATGACGCTGACACTTGGGGGCAGGATAATGACACTGACACTTGGGGGCAGGATAATGACACTGACACTTGGGTGAAAGATAATGACACAGACACTTGGGGGCAGGATAATGACGATGACACTTGGGGGCAGGATAATGACAATGACACTTGGGGGCAGGATAATGACCCTGATACTTGGGGTACGGATAATGATGCTGACACTTGGGGGCAGGATAATGACACTGACACTTGGGGGGAAGGATAATGACGCTGACACTTGGGGGGAAGGATAATGACGCTGACACTTGGGGGCAGGATAATGACACTGACACTTGGGGGGCAGGATAATGACGCTGACACTTGGGGGAGGATAATGACGCTGACACTTGGGGGCGGGATAATGACTCTGACACTTGGGGGGAAGGATAATGACGCTGACACTTGGGGGCAGGATAATGACACTGACACTTGGGGGCAGGATAATGACACTACACTTGGGGGGAGGATAATGACGCTGACACTTGGGGGGAGGATAATGACACTGACACTTGGGGGCAGGATAATGACGCTGACACTTGGGGGCAGGATAATAACACTGACACTTGGGGGGGCCGGATAATGACACTGACACTTGGGGGAAGGATAATGACACTGACACTTGGGGGCAGGGTAGTGACTGCTGACACTTTTGGGGGCAGGATAATGACAATGACACTTGGGAAGGTGGAAATTCATTCTCACCCTTCGGATAAGACGCCGAGGATGTGAAGCAGGAGAAAAAATTGGCGGAAACCGCACTGGGGCAGGATAATCCGATAAAAGTTCAAAGGAAAAGCTGACTACTTATTAATAACTGCCTTGGGGTCTATAACTGACAAGGTGCGAGGGCACACCCCCACCTACACTTGTTATAATGATATAAAAGACACTGTGGGAATAATTCCTTCTCCCTCATCTTTGATTTGTTATCCGGGATTGCTCCATTGGTTGGCGCCGGAATGTCCAAATTTTGGGATCGTCCCGCCCTGATCCATTAAGCGATGGGGAATAATCTTTCATCTGTCAAAATTTTTGGGGAATACTATGGCACATCTGGGGAATATCTGAGCCGTAGCTGGGCAACATCTAGGGCACATACATGCAACAACTGGGGCAACACATGGGACAAATCTGGGGTACAACTACACAACACCTGGGCCACATCTGTGCAACAACTGGAGCATATCTGGCACACATCTAGGCAAAATCTGGAGCACATTTGGGAAACATCCGTACAACATCTGGAGCAGCATTTGGGGCAGCATTTGGGCAACAACTGGGGCATATCTGTTAAACTACTGGGAAACAGGGTTAAGATTAGTTTTGGGGTTAGGGTTGGACTAACCCTAACTATAACCCTAATCCTTTGGTTCCCCAGATGTTACGATTAGAGTTGAGTTATTAGGATTGATTTTCTGCAAACTTTTCTGTCGGCCCCAAATCGACTCTTAATAATGTCCAGCAGCTCCAGAAGGGGTTAAATAGGAAGCTCCCGATATCCTAGTTACTGAGTAATCTCTGTAGTCACTGAGGGAACAAGCTGAGGAAATAAGAAGGAGACGTCCACAGAGCGACCAGAGACAGAGAGACACCCGACCTCATCTGCAGCAGAGACAGAGAGACACCCAACCTCATCTGCAGCAGAGACAGAGAGACACCCGACCTCATCTGCAGCAGAGACAGAGAGACACCCAACCTCATCTGCAGCAGAGACAGAGAGACACCCAACCTCATCTGCAGAGAGACAGAGAGACAACCAACCTCATCTGCAGCAGAGACAGAGAGACACCCAACCTCATCTGCAGCGAGACAGAGAGACACCCAACCTCATCTGCAGCAAGCAGAAACACCCACCTCATCGCGCAAGACAGAAGACACCCAAACCCATCTGCAGCAGAGACAGAAGACACCCAACCTATCTGCAGCAGAACAGAAGACACCCAACCCATCTGCACAGGACAGAGAGACCCCAAAACCCTCCTGCAGCAAAAAAGAGAGACCCCCAACCTCATCTGCAGCAGAGACAGAGAGACACCCAACCTCATCTGCAGCAGAGACAGAGAGACACCCAACCTCATCTGCAGCAGAGACAGAGAGACACCCAACCTCATCTGCAGCAGAACAAGAGCACCCAACCTCATCGCACAGAGCAAAACCCCCAACCCATTGCACAGGACAGGGCCAGATGACACCCTCACCGTGACCACCTCAGACGGAACTTGTGGGGGCCCACGGGAGAGCACTGTGACAAAACACAGTCAATTATTGGAAATTTTGTTAAGGGAAATTTAAATTTGGGCAGGAAAAGCGGAAGACACCCGCGGGTCACCTTATAGCTCCCCAGGGGTTGTCCCCCAGCGTGGCAAAATTTACTCACCCTAGGGTTTCACCCAGCGGGGTCCCCATTATACTCCCCTAGGGGTTGTCCCCGCTGTCACTTTATACCTCCCCCTGGGGGTTGCACCCCAGCTGGTCCCTTATAGCTCCCCCTAGGGGTTGGGGGGGGGGGGGGGGGGGGGCACCCACTGGTCACCATTATACTCCCCTGGGGTTTGTAACCCCCTTTTTCCCCCCTTGTTCAACAATTATCCCTCCCCCGGGGGTTGTCACCCAGCGTGGTCACCATTATAGCTCACCCTAGGGGTTGTCACCCAGCGTGGTCACCATTATAGCTCACCCAGGGGTTTCACCCCAGCGTGTCCCCAATAGTACCCGGGGGTTGTCCCCCAGGGGGTCCCATTATAGTACCAGGGGTTGTCACCCCGTGGTCACCATTAACCCCCTCTCCCCATTTCCCCCCCCCCCCCCCCAAAAACTCCACGAGGTTGTCACCCAGCATGGTTACCATTATAGCTCACCCTAGGGGTTGTCACCCAGCATGGTCACCATTATAGCCCCCCCCCTAGGGTTTTCCCCAGCGGGGTCATCATTATGCTACCTGGGGGGTTGTCCCCCCCAATGGTTACCATATAGCTCACCCGGGGGTTTCCCCCCAGCATGGTCACCATTGAAAACCCCCCTTAGGGGTTGTAAAACCCCAGCGTGGCACTTTTGTACTTCCTTAGGTTTGCCACCGCGGGGTCCCCATTATAGCTCACACTAGGGGCTGTCACCCAGCGTGGTCACCATTATACCTCCCCCGAGGGGTTGTCACCCAGCATGGTCTCCATTTAGCCCCAACTGGGGTTTTGTCACCCAGCGTGTCCCCATTATCCCTCCCCGAGGGTTGTCACCCCGGGGTCTCCATTTTTGCTCACACTAGCGGTTGTCACCACTTTTCCCTTTTTAAACCCCCCCCGGGGGGTTGTCCCCCATCGTGGTCTCCACATACCACACTGGGGGGTTGCCCCCATCGGGGTCCCATTATAGCTTACACTAGGGTTGTCCCCCCAGCTGGTCACCATTATACTCCCCCGGGGGTTTTCACCCAGCATGGTCACCATTATACCTCCCCTTAGGGGTTGTCACCTAGCGTGGTCACCATTGTACCTCCCCTTAGGGGTTGTCACCCAGCGTGGTCACCATTGCGTGGTCAGCTCTGCTACATGTGAGCAGAGTATGTCACATGTAGCAGGACTGAGTTTGTCACATGTAACAGGGATGAGTTTGTCACATGTAGCGGGCGGGTTTTTGTCACATTTGCGGGGATGATTATGTGAGTGCAGAGCAGAGTATGTCACATGTACAGGACGGGTTTGTCACATGTAACAGGATGAGTTGTCACATGTAGCAGGCGGTTTTTTACAGGCAGGCTGATTATGTCAAATGTAGCAGAGCGGGTGCTCTTAAAAAACCCCAAGGGTTATCTATAAGTTTTTAATTTAAAAGAACCCTGCAAAAATTTTCACATGCTACATTGTTCAAATCTGGGGCCCCCCAGGATTAGGGTTAGGGTTGACAACACAACTAAAAACCTATTCTGGGGTTTCCAAAAATTGACAAGATCTTTCCCCACAATTAGGTTGGGTTAAATTTTGGGTCAATTTTTTTTTTTTTTTTTTTCCATTTTTTTTCCAAAATATCTGTCGATCCAAAACGACCAGTGAATTTTGGGTTTGCCCCCAAACCAAACGCAAAAAAAAATAATGTACCACTCAAATGGGGAGAAGAAAGTTGAGCTTTTGCTTTTGGTGTATGGGTTTTTGATTTGGTTCCTATGCGCTGATTGGTTTCTATGAGCTTTGTTGGTTGCTATTTGGGCCTGATTGGTCACTAGAACTCGATTGGGTTTCTATGGGGCCTTGGTTGCATGAGCTCTGTTGGTCGCTATGGGCAACAAGGATTCTTAATGCTAGACAGTTTTGATAAATGAGGCCTACGTGACATAGCCGATTTATCAGTCACAAAGTTACCTGGGGTTTCAAGGGGAAAAAACGCTACAATGCGCCTTTTTTTTTCTGTTTAAACATGGGCAAAATTTTGTACCCCCCCCTTGGGTTCCACCCCCGCTGGCACTATTATAGCTCCCCCAGGGGTTTTCCCCCAGGTGGTCACCATTATACTCACCATAAGGGTTTTTCCCCCCCCAGCGGGGCCATTATAATCCCCCTAGGGGTTGTACCCAGCGTGGTCGCCCTTTTTAATCACCCAGGGGTTGTCACCCCGTGGTCGCCTTATACTCACCCAGGGGGTTTTCAACCGTGGTCGCCCTTAAACTACCCTGGGGTTGCACTCGCGGGTCCCCAATAAGCTCACCTGGGGGGGTCACAATCGTGGTCTCCACTATAGCTCACACTAGGGGTTGTCACTCAGCGGGTCTCCCCCCTAAAAGCTCCACTAGGGGTTGTCACTCAGGGGTCTCACTAAGTCACACTAGGGGGGTTTTCACTCACATGGCACATTATAGCTCACCCTAGGGGGTCACCCCCGCGTGGTCACCTTTACTCCCAGGGTTGTCACCCCGGTGGTCACCATTAAAACTCCCCTAGGGGGGTTTTCACCCAGCGTGGGCCCATTACAGCTCACACAGGGGGGGTCCCCCATCGTGGTCCCACTATAGCTCACCCGGGGGGTCACCCAGATGGCACCCTTTTTACCTCCCCTTTGGGGTGTCACCCATCGTGGTCTCCACTATAGCTCACACTAGGGGTTGTCACTCAGCGTGGTCTCCATTATAGCTCCCCTTAAGGGTTGTCACCCATCGTGGTCAACATTTATAGCTCACACTAGGGGTTGTCACCCAGCGTGGTCACGATTTTTGTTTACCCAGGGTTGTCACCCCAAACGTGGGCCTATTTAACTCCACTGGGTTGTCACCCAGCGTGGTCACCATTTTACCTCCCCTTAGGGGTTTTCACCCAGCGTGGGCCCATTTTTAACTCACACTAGAGGTTGTCACCCATCGTGGTCTCCACTATAGCTCACACTAGGGGTTGTCACTCCGTGGTCCCTTATGCTCACACAGGGTTTTCACCCATCGGGCCCCCCCTAAGCTCCCCGAGGGGGGGTCCCCCAGCATGGTCACCGTTAAGCCTCCCTAGGGGTTTTCACCCCGCAGGGGCACCTTATAGCTAACTGGGGGGGTAAAACCCCTCGTGTCTCCCCATAACTTCCCCCCTTTGGGGGTTGTCACTCAGCGTGGTCACCATTAAAGCTCACACTAGGGTTGTCAAGCTAGTAATCATCATTATAGCTCACACTAGGGGTTGTCACCCAGCGTGGTCACGATTAACTCACCAGGGTTTTTCACCCCGCTGGGCCTATATAATCACACAGGGCTGGCACTCAGCTGGTCCCCTTATACCCTCCCCTTAGGGGTTTTTTACCCCGCTGGTCACCATTTTAACTCACACTAGGGTTTTCACCCATCGGGTTCCACTAAAACTCACATAGGGGTTTACTCAGCGTGGTCACCATAAGTCACACTAGGGGGGTTTTCACCCCATCGTGGTCTCCACTATAGCTCCCCCGAGGGGTTGTCACCCAGCATGGTCACCGTTATAGCTCTCCCTAGGGGTTGTCACCCGCATGGCACCTTTTTGCTCCATAGGGGGTTTTAAACCCCTCGTGTCTCCCTAAACTTCCCCTTAGGGGTTGTCACCCAGCGTGGTCACCATTGTACCTCCCCTTAGGGGTTGTCACCCAGCATGGTCACCATTATAGCTCACCCTAGGGGTTGTCACCCAGCGTGGTCACCATTGGCCTCCCCTTAGGGGGTGTCACCCAGCGTGGTCACCATTTGACCTCCCCTTTGGGGGCACCCCCGGTGGCACCATTGACCTCCCTTTGGGTTTTCACCCAGCATGGTCCCCCATTAAGCTCACCCTAGGGGGTTTTCACCCAGCGTGGTCCCATTTCAGCTCCCCTAAGGTTTCAAACCCGCGTGGTCCCATTTAGTCACACTAAGGGTTTTCACCCCCTTTCCCAGGGCAAATCTGTCCCAGTTAAAAAGTGACTCAGACCCCACCCCGATCTTACTAGCAATTAAAAAAAAGTTGGTTCGACCTTGAAGTGGCTTTTAAAGGTGGCCAACTTTTCCCGAAACGTATAAAAAGGAAATTAATCCATGAGGGGAAGACAACAGGTTTTTTTGCTATTGTTAAAATTCATTCTTGAGCTACCCCTTTTTTTTAAAAGGGCCGGTTTCCCTTTAAAAAATCAGTTTAAATATCTGGAGCGTTATAAGAGCAGTGATCACACATATGGATGTAAATATCTCTGTAGGTTCTCATAAAATAGTGACCATGAAGTGTGGGGTAGGGCATGGGGGGAAAGTGGCTGATAACAGAGGACAATAGAGTATTAGACTTCCATGGACTTTGGATAGAGTAATGGGTGACCGATGGATGGCGCCCAATTCTGGAAACACCAAATCGTATACTACGTTATCAACAGTCTTAGTCTTGGGGACTATTCTGAGTTCCCCGGCCAATCGCTGACTTTGCGAGTCATGTACGTCCTTATTCTGGATGAGTTGGGCGTGTTCCTTTAGCACAGAAAATGTTACCTGTAGATGTTACCTGCAAAAGCAGCACTAGTGACACTGGTGACGTTGTGGTTGGACTATGTCTTGGGAGATATTGTGCACTTTAGCTGCAGCCTCTGGAGGTTGAGCGTTTACTGTTTTATTCCATAGGATTCTTATTAACACCCAAGGCTTATAATAACCTGTGAGTACAGGAAACCCTGTAGGTGTCTAGTTCTCCAAGGATCTACAAGTTATGGATCCCCACCCCAAGGCGCGCGACCGAACCTCTCCAAAACCATATTTATCTTATTCCATAGAGGAGATACTGAAGAAACCATGTTCTGCTTCCAAGGAAAACCGAAATCTGAAATATTCCTCAAGAAAGGATCCTGGGGACACGACGTCGAAGCCGCCTGGTTTCCGAAATATCAGTGAGTGCATATATGTATGCAAAGGAGATGATGATGTACTAGAGCTGAGTTTGTCACATGTGGCAGAGCTGATTATGTCACATGTAGCAGAGCTGATTATGTCACATGTAGCAGATCAAAGTATGTCACACGTAGCAGAGCTGAGTATATGATATGTAGCAGACCTGAGTATGTCACATGTAGCAGAGCTGAGTATGTCACATGTAACAGGGCTGTTTGTCACATGTAGCAGGCGATATGTACATGTAGCAGAGCGGTATGTCAATGTCAGAGCTATTGTTACTGAAGCAGGCTGATTGTTACATGAAGCAGAGCTGATTATGTTACATGTAGCAGAGCTGAGTTTGTTACATGTAGCAGAGCTCAGTTTGTTACATGTAGCGGAGCTGAGTTTGTTACATGTAGCACAGCTGAGTTTGATACATGTAGCAGAGCTGATTATGCCACATGTAGCACAGCTGAGTTTGTCACATGTAGCAGGGATGAGTTTGTCACATGTAATAGAGCTGAGTTTGTCACATGTAGGAGAGCTGAGTATGTTACATGTAGCAGTGCTGATTTTGTCACATGTAACAGGACTGAGTTTGTCACATGTAGCAGAGCTGAGTATGTTACATGTATCAGGGCTGAGTTTGTCACATGTAGCAGAGCTGATTGTTACATGAAGCAGAGCTGATTATATTACATGTAGCAGAGCTGAGTTTGTTACATGTAATAGAGCTGAGTTTGTTACATGTAGTACAGCTGAGGCTGTTACATGTAGCAGAGCTGATTATGCCACACGTAGCAAAGCTGAGTTTGTCACGTGTAGCAGGGATGAGTTTGGCACATGCAGCAGAGCTGAGTATGTTACATGTAGCAAAGCTGATTATGTCACATGTAGCAGAGCTGATTATGTTACATGTAGCAAAGCTGAGTATGTCACATGTAGCATAACTGAGTATGTCATGTAGCAAAGCTGAGTATGTTACATATAACAGGGCTCAGTTTGTCACATGTAGCAGTGCTGAGTATGTCACATGCAGCAGAGCTGAGTATGTCACATATAGCAGAGCAGAGCTGGTCATTTGCTATGGCTGCTCTTGAAATAACCCAAGTTTATCTATAATGTTTTCTATATCTTATAGAACCCTGCACAAATTCAGCACTTCTACATCTGTTCAACATCTGGGGGACCCCAGGATTAGGATTAGGGTTGTACTAACCCTAACTATAACCCTATTCTTGGGGTTTCCAAACTATTGACAAGATGTTTCCTACAGTTAGAGCTGCAGTTAGGAATTGGATGAATTTTTCTTTCGCCATTTTTTACCAAAATTTCTGGCCGACCCAAATCGACTCACGTTAATTTGACTTTGACCCAAATCCAAAGCGCAAAATTAATAATGTCCACCATCTCCAAATGCGTTAAATATAATGTTACCTATAGCTAATTTAGAGTTGGGGTTAAGATCAGGATCAAATTTTTTTTTTTTCCAATTTTTGCCAAAATTTATTCTGTCCGACCCAAATCGACATTGAATCTGACTTATTTCCTACAATAGACAGGACGTATCTTAGAGCATGTTCACACAGAGTTTAATTTCTCCGTCCCATTGTTACAAATGGGAATCAGCGGCGTAATTAACACTACGTATTCTGGGTCTAAATATGTATAAAATCCACCAGTAAACTTTCCGCCACAGATTTGAAATCCTATTGGATTCTGAGTCTAAACAGAGATAAGCGCCATTAAAATGGGTCCAATCCGTGTCCAAAGCTGAGGCCTAGTCCGCTGCTGCCAAATGAAAATTCATATAGGAAATAGGAGGGCATCCCCACGGATTTATGGTGCTGATTCGGTGACAAAACTTTACAACATTGGACCTCATTTATCAAACCTGTCTAACAATAAGACTGTTCTTGTTACCCATAGCAGCCAATCATAGCTCGAAGCAACCAATCAGAGCTCATAGCAACCAGAGCTCGAAGCAACCAATCAGAGGCCACAGCAACCAATCAGAGCCCATAGACACCAATCAAAGCCCATAGCAACCAGAGCCCATAGCAACCAATCAGATGAAGCAACCAATCAGAGCCCATAGCAGCCAATCAGAGCTCGAAGCAACCAATCAGAGCCATAGCAACATCAAGCCCATAGCGACCAATCAAAGCCCATACGACCAATCAAAGCCCATAGCAACAATCAAGCTCAAGCAACTAATCGAGCCATAACAACCACTCAGAGCCCATAGCAACCAATCAGAGCTCATAGCAAACAATCAGAGCCCATAGCAACCAATCAGATCTCACAGGAACCAATCAGAAGTCATAGCAACCAAACAGAGCCCATAGCAGCCAATTAGAGCTCGAAGCAACCAATCAGAGCTCAGCTTTCGTTTTACCAGAGCAGTATAGGAAATGAAAGCTGAACTCGATTGGTTGCTATGAGCTCTGATTGGTCGCTATGGGCTCCGATTAGTTGCTCTGAGCTCTAATTGGTCGTTATGAGCTCTGATTGGTTGCTATGGCATCTGATTGGTTGCTATGGGCTCTGATTGGTTGCCATGAGCTCTGATTGGTCGCTATGGCATCTGATTGGTTGCTATGGGCTCTGATTGGTTGAAATGAGTTCTGATTGGTTGTTATGGGCTCTGATTGGTTGCTATGAGCTCTGATTGGTTAGTATGGGCTCTGATTGGTTGCTATGGGCTCTGATTGATTAGTATGGGCTCTGATTGGTTGCTATGAGCTCTGATTGGTTAGTATGGGCTCTGATTGGTTATATCAACTCTGATTGGTTGCTATGAGTTCTGATTGTTTGTTATGGGCTCTGATTGGTTGCTACAGCCCTACATTTGTGGAAACTGTCTAACAGTAAGATTGCCCTTGTTGTCCAAAGCGACCAATCAGAGCCCATATGACCAATCAGAGCTTAGCTTTCATTTCCTATACTGCTCTGGTAAAATGAAAGTTGAGCTCTGCTTGGTTGCTATGGGCTATAATTGGTTGCTATGGGCTATAATTTGTTGCAATGGGCTCTGATTGGTTGCTATGGGCTCTGATTGGTTGCTATGGGCTCTGATTGGTTGCTATGGGCTCTGATTGGTTAGTATGGGCTCTGATTGGTTGCTATGGGCTCTGATTGATTAGTATGGGCTCTGATTGGTTTCTATGGGCTCTGATTGGTTGCTATGAGCTCTGATTGGTTAGTATGGGCTCTGATTGGTTGCTATGAGCTCTGATTGGTTGAAATGAGTTCTGATTGGTTGTTATGGGCTCTGATTGGTTGCTACAGCCCTACATTTATGGAAACTGTCTAACAGTAAGACTGCCCTTGTTGTCCATAGCGACCAATCAGAGCCCATAGCGACCAATCAGAGCTTAGATTTCATTTCCTATACTGCTCTAGGAAAATGAAGGCTGAGCTCTGATTGGTTAGTAGGGGCTCTTATTGGTTGCTATGAGCTCTGATTGGTTGCTATGAGCTCTGATTGGTTGCTATAGGCTCTAATTGGTTGCTATGAGCTATGATTGGTTGCTATGGGCTCTGATTGGTTGCTATAGGCAACACGGACAGTCTTAATGCTAGACAGTTTTGATAAATGAGGCCTACTGTGACCATAGCCAATTTATCAGTCACAAAGCTAAACTGGGATTTCAAGGGAAATTATCTATTTGCGCCTTTATCTATTTCCTGTTTAAACATGGTGCAAACTTCATAATAAATCTCCTTGCAGATATGATGTATCAGTACTATCTTTGTCGCTGTGCAGGATTTCCAATCCGTGACAGAAATTTCCATGCAAAATACTTATCTCTCTGTGGCGGTTTGTTAACGGATTTTACGTGGATTTTGAGACGACAAAAAATCCACAAAAAAGAAACATGTTCATGTAATCATAACCTAATCCCAAAAAAGAGGGACACTGGTGTAACAAATGACACATGGTAGGAAGGGAAGGGGTGTAACAAGAATTGTTAGGGCCCCATAGTGTTAATAACGGGCTCCTGCCACATAATGACAGGAAACAGCAGCATAAGAAACAGTAACTAACGGTATAAATAATACCGCCATATATCAGTGAACCCACATGGTAGTGCTAGATAGCAGAAAGTTACCAACCTGGTATGATCTGCAATGTTCTTAAAGCTGAGTGGCCCCTCAACCTCTGGGCCCCACAGCAGCTACTAACAGAAGAAAAAAAAGCAGCGTAAGTAGTAATACTGCCATGTAGTGAACTCACATAGTCGGCTAGATAGCAGAAAGCTACCAACCTGTTATTAGCTGCAGTGTTCTTGAAGCTGAGTTGCTCCTCAACCCCTGGGCCCCACAGCACCTACTAACAGTAGACAAAGAGCAGTTTAATTAGCAATAACTAAAGGTATAAACAATACCGCCATATAGTGAACTCACAAAGTAGTGCAATGACTGACTCAGCTCTGCTACACTGACCGACAGTGCTGCAATGACTGACTCAGCTCTGTTACACTGACAGACAGTGCTGCAATGACTTACTCAGCTCTGCTACACTGACAGACAGTGCTGCAATGACTGACTCAACCCTGCTACACTGACAGACAGTGCTGCAATTACTGACTCAGCTCTGCTACACTGACAGGCAGTGGTGTGCTGCTATTACCTGCAATATTCTTGAAGCCAAGTGGCCCCTCAACCTTCAGGCCTCACAGCACCTACTAACAGGAGACAAACAGCAGCGTAATTAGCAATAACTAAAGGTATAAATATTACCGCCATATAGTGAACTCACATAGTAGTGCTAGAGAGCAGCCTCCAACTTGCTATTTCCCACTAAAAGTTACCTTGTTCTTGCACATGCGCGAGCTCCCTAAACTTCCGGGCCCCATAAAGACTGATAAGACTGGATCAAACATCTCACAAATATGTACAGCATGTGGGTCCTGCCATGACGGATCCCATGAATCACATGGCTCTATACTAAAACTTTAAGGCCAGGTTCACATGGATATTTTTTGCTTGCTTTTTGACCCTCAAAATTTGCGTTTGTTTTTTCCATGCATCAAAAAGCACGCAAAAGAACGTGACATTAGGGCTATGTTCACACTAAGCACTTATTTTAGAGCAAAAACACACATTTGTAAGCATATTTTTCATGTTGTTTTATGTGTGTTTTCTTTATTTGATTTTTTTGTTGTATGCTGCAAATACTGACTCAGCTCTGCTACACTGACAGTGCTGTGCTGCAATGACTGACTCAGCTCTGTTACACTGACAGGCAGTGCTGTGCTTCAATGACTGAATTAGCTCTGCTACACTGACAGTGCTGTGCTGCAATGACTGAATTAGCTCTATTACACTGACAGTGCTGTGCTGCAATGACTGAATTAGCTCTGCTACACTGAAAGACAGTGCTGCAATGACTGACTCAGCTCTGCTGCAATGACTGACACAGCTCTGCTGCGGTGACAGACAGTGATGTGCTGCAATGACTGACTCAGCTCTGTTACACTGACAGGCAGTGCTGTGCTGCAATGACTGACTCATCTCTGCTACACTGACAGACAGTGCTGTGCTGCAATAAGTGACTCCGCTCTGCTATACTGATAGTGTTGTGCTGCAATGGCTGACTTAGCTCTGCTACACTGACAGTGCTGTGCTGGAATGGCTGACTCATCTCTGCTGCAATGACTGACTCAGCTCTGCTGCAATGACTGACTCAGCTCTGCTGCAGTGACAGACAGTGCTGTGCTGCAATGACTGACTCAGCTCTGCTACACTGACAGACAGTGCTGTGCTGCAGTGAGTGACTCAGCTATAATGACTGACTCAGCTCTGCTATACTGACGAACAGAGCTGTGCTGCAATGCGTGACTCAGAACTTCCACATTTTCCAATTCGACCTTGTTACATTGACACACTCATCTCTGCTAGATTACTTCTTCATTGATAAACTTAACTCTGCCATGTTCATTGAATCAGCTCAGCTTCGATGGCCGACTTAGCTAAATTGAATTGGAAAAGTTAAATTGTCAAACACTACCTGAGAAACTCAGCACTGCTACATTATCAAGCCCAAGTTGTGTATACTGAAAGAGTAAACTATGTTGCAATCACAAACTCATTACTGCTGTGTTATCAGACGTTCTGCTACACTGATAAATTCAGGGCTGCTATGGTATAGAATCAGCTTTGCTGCAAAAACAGACTCAGCTCTGCAACTCTCATAAACTAACCTATGTTACACTGACAAATTTCGCTCTTCCACATTGACAGAACTGCCACATGTTCAAACTCAGCTCTGCTACATAGACAGACTTATCTATGTTACATTGACTAATTCAGCTCTTCTACATTGAAAAACTCATTGCTGCTGCATTATCACATGTATTTCTATCATTACTTCCAAAATCCGACAGCATTCTAACATTGCTGGACCGCGGTTATTGGAGCAGATTTACGCATACAATGTACAGGGCTGACGGCAAATCCGGGCAGAATATCCAAGATGTTTTAAAATCCGCCGATTTTTAAAACCGGTCGTGAAAATTCCGTGCTGTGTAGACTACAAATGACAATCCGACGGTATTACTGTGCTGTGTAGACATAGCCCTGCACTTAAAGAGAACCTGTCACATAGTATTTCCACCCCTGGCTGAGGACAGAACAAGGTAGTGTCAGACCTGCTGTTTCCAGCGCTGTGCCCCTTATTCTGTAAGATGCTGGAGTTTTCGTGTGTTTAATGCTCAAATCTGCAGTTTTCAGCCAGAAGAGTCATTCGAAGAGTCCTTCAGAGTGTCAGTTTTTTTCAAACCCGGCCAATCGGAGGCTAGCCCCGCCCACCTCAACTGACAAACCTATTACTTTGGATAGGTAGAAACATGTGAATAACTGTCAGTGGGCGGAGCTAGCCTTTGATAGGTGGAGCTAACACATGCTCATGAATAAGATTTGAGGGGTAAATGCTCTAAACCTGCTGCATCTTATAGAATAAGGGGCACAGCGCTGGGAACAGCAGGTCTGACACTGACTTGTGCTGCTCTCAACAAGGGTGGCATCACCTATGTGACAGGTTCCCTTTAAAAAACTCAGCTCTGCTATGCTCATAGGACTTATCTATGCTCTGTTCATATATTATCAGCATAATACTGCTATATCATGCTAAAATAATGCTGTCCTATCCTATGCAACCCGTACAATAATGCTATACCATGCCATATATTACTGCCATATATCTCTAGCATTAAATTGCTATATTATGCCCAGATAATATAGCCATATACAACCCGCATAATACTGCTATATCATACCAAGATCATACTGCCAAATACAACCCGCATAATAATGCTATATCATACTATATATTTCTAGCATGAAACTGCTATATAATGCCAAACAATACAGCCATACACAACCCGTAAAATACTGCTACATCATACCAAGATAGTACTGCCATATACAACCCATATAATAATGCTATGCCATACCATATAATACTGCCATATATTTCTCGCAAAAAACTGCTATATTATTCCAAGATAATATAGCCATAAACAACTCGCTTAATACTGCTACATTATATGAAGATCATACTGCCATATACAACTCGCATAATAATGCTGTGCCATACCATATATTACTACCATGTATTTCTAGCATTAAACTCCTATATTATGCCAAGATTATACAGCCATATACAAACCGTATAATACTGCTATATTATACCAAGATCATACTGCCATATACAATAGCATAATAATGCTATATCATACTATATATTTCTAGCATAAAACTGCTATATTATGTCAAAACAATACAGCCATATACAACCCGTATACTACTGCTACATCATACCAAGATAGTACTGCCATATACAATCCGTATAATAATGTTATGCTATACCATATATCACTGCCATATATTTCTAGCATAAAACTGTTACATTATGCCAAGATAATACAGCCATATACAACCCACATAATACTGCTACATCATACCAAGATAGTACTGCCATATACAACCCGCATAATAATGTTATGCTATACCATATATTACTGCCATATATTTCTAGCATAAAACTGCTATATTATTCCAAGATAACATAGCCATAAACAACCAGCTTAATGCTGCTACATTATACGAAGATCATACTGCCATATACAACCCGCATAATAATGCTATGCCATACCATAAATTACTGCCATATATTTCTAGCATTAAACTGCTATATTATCCAAGATAATATAGCCATGTACAACCCACCTAATACTGCTACATTATACTAAGAGAATACTGCCATATGCAACACACATAATAATGTTATATCATATCAAGATAATACAGCCATATAGAACTCGCATAATATTGCTATGCCATAACAAATATTACTGCCATATTTTTAGCATAAAACTGCTATATTATGCAAAGATAATACAGCCATATACAACCCGCATAATATTGCTACATCATACCAAGATAATACCTGCCATATACAACCCGCATAATACTACTACTACATCATACCAAGATAATACAGCCATATACAACCCGCATAATACTACTACATCATACCAAGATAATACAGCCATATACAACCCGCATAATATGGCTACATCATACCAAGATAATGCTGCCATATACAACCCACATAATATTGCTACATCATACCAAGATAATACCTGCCATATACAACCCGCATAATACTACTACATCATACCAAGATAATACAGCCATATACAACCTGCATAATATGGCTACATCATACCAAGATAATACAGCCATATACAACCCGCATAATATGGCTACATCATACCAAGATAATACTGCCATATACAACCCACATAATAATGCTATATCATGCCGATGCAGAAAAAATGCCACCTATTACCCCCATTAGACTTCTATTTCTTGCCCAGATAGTACTGCCAGGTTTGGTCTGGCCCAAAAAGGAATAGGGAAAACCCTTGGTAGGCCCCTGAGCATGGCAGACACAAAGTGTCTTTTAAACTGGATATACGTCCTTGGGGGAGTTAGGGTTTGTTCACATGGCTGATTTGCACCCTGATTTTTCAGCGTTCAAATCCGCTTCAAATACTCGTCTGAAAGGCAAAGAGAAAGAGGCGAACAGCAAGGGACACAAGTACAAGATCATAAACTTTGATTGACTAAGAAGGAGGAGCAGCACAGAGTATTTCAGGAGGAGTGTGCTGGTCATAATGTGAGGATACTGACCCATCTATTCACAGGATGATGATGTTGGTAACATTCAGCTACTTGTGAGGAGAAGGCAGACAAGTGGAAGGTACTAGACTGATCTGTAGAAGGTGGATGAAACGCGTAAGCGTGATACCAAGCACAAGCTGCCATCCTGCTCCGCTCGCCATGTTGTCTGCACTTTAATCAGAGGAAATAAAGTTTGTTGACTGTAAAGAATATCTGGGGACTTACAGTTACTACTACTTTATAATATTATGTCATAATACTGACCTGGTCATTAACAGGGGGATGGTTATTGGTGATGATGATGATGATTGATCATTGATGATGATGATTGATGATGATGATGATGATTGATGATGATGATGGTAAGGGCATAACTTCATGTGAGGGGAGGGGAAAAAATGTTGGAAACTAGACTGATCTGTAAATAGTGGATGAAGAAGCACAGCACAGAGTATTTCAGGAGTGTGCAGATACTATAAGGATACTGACCCTCCCATTCACAGAATGATTATGTTAGAAAGGAATCCACTACTTGTGAATGGAATGGAGACAGGTGGAAGGTAGTAGACTGAACTGCAAACAGTAGCTGAAAGAGCGCCCTGCAGCACAGAGTATTTCAGGAGTGTGATGATCATGTCATTTTACTGGATCCCGGGAAGTTGTATTCTTATTAATATGCTCCTCTGCAGTGTGGAAATGCCACACATTAAACAGCTGTGACAACATTTGCCACACACACTGAGCGGCGGGAAGCGATTCTTTATAGTGTTCGCCCTTTAACAAAGTTTTATGTCGAATCCATGAAAAACTTATGAGGGTGAACATCAGATTCCCATTCTCACTCAGCGAGTCACTTAAATTCCATCTGCAACGTAATGTGATCTGCACTGCGTCCGATTAAATGATTCATTTGTCGCCAATTTTCAATGTGTTTTCTCTGAAGTGCAACCAATTGTGATTAATAAGAAAAATAATAATAATGTAGCTAAAAAATCCACCTATAGGGATCTATACCCCAACCTCACTACACAAAGCTCACTGACTTCCCTGCCTGTCAGTATCCACTACAGGTCAGAGCAGTCAGAGCTTGTGGCAGGATAAATAATGTCCAGTTCTTACTCTCTCTTGTGACCCCTTTACATATGGGGAACATGTGTTATTAACTACTATAGCACTGTTTCTATGTACAAGGATATAACTTCTAGAATACTACCCCCTATGTACAAGGATATAACTTCTAGAACAGTGATTTTCAACCAGTGTGCCGCGACACATGGTCGGGTGTGCCGCGGGGAAAGTTCCCCAAACTATGGTGCGCCCTGTGTTTTGTTTTAGGGCCGTTCTAGGGGGGGCAGAGCGGGCGGGCGCCCGGGGCGCCGATGCTCCGCTCACCCGAGGGGGGGCGCCGCGGCCGCCCTGCCCGCCCTGAGGAGCGCCCCTGACTCTGCGCGACTGTTTTATAACAGCCGCGCACAGCCAGCAGCTGCCAGTACAGGGAAGGAGGCGGGGCGGATCGTTCCTGTCCTGACTCCTCCTCTGTACAGCGTCACAGGGGGCGCACAGCTCTCACCGCGTCCCCTGTGACGCTGGGTCTCCCCCCGGCTGGCCTCTGCCGCCGATGAGACCCCTGGGAGCTGCGTGCAGCGTAAGCAGCGTGATGACGTCACGCTGCTTACCACCGCTCTGCAGTCCCACTGCTGAGACTCCGGAAACCGGGGCCCGCGGGACCCAGGTTGATACTCTTTTGTTATTTTATATAATTACTAACAGGGGCATCCAGGCTACAAGGGGCCCCACTGGCTACAATGGGGACACACTGGCTACATGGGGCACACTGGCTACAAGGGGGGCCACACTGGATACAAAGGGCAATGGGTACAATGAGGGCACATGGCTACAATGGGGGAACACTGGCACAAGGGGGGGAAACACTGGTACAAGGGGGGCACACTGGGCTCAAGGGGGGGACATGGTTAAAAAGGGGCATCCGGCTACAATGAGGGCACACTGGTAAATGGGGGCACACTGGCTCAATGGGGGACACGGCTACGGGGGGGCACAGGGCTACAAGGGGGTATCACTGGCTACAAGGGGGGGTATCACTGGCTAAAAAGGGGGGCCCCCTGGCTCAAGGGAGGGTCCCAACCCGGCTACAGGGGGAAATCACTGGCTCAATGGGGGGCACATTGGTACAGGGGGGGGGCATTCTTGGCTAGAATCGATTTTATTAACTATATTTTAAATATGTACTTTTTTTGAGTCTTTTTTGTCCCCCTTTTTTGGTTGGTGGTGCCCCGGGATTTTTTAAGTGTAAAAAGTGTGCCGCGGCCCAAAAAGGTTGAAAATCTGTTCTAGAATACTAACCCCCTTGTACAATAATATAACACTTAAAAAGCCCCTATGTACAAGAATAAAATACTAAAAATTACTGCCCCCTATGTCAAAAATTAATTCTATAATACCCCCCTAGTACAGGAATATAACTACTAAATACTGCCCCCTATGTACAAAAATATACACTGTAATACTGCCCCTATGTCAAGAATTAATATATAATACTGCTCTCTATGTACAAGAATAAAAAACTACTATAATATGTTTTCCTATGTACAAGAAAAACTACTTTAATACTGTTCCTATGTCCCCAAAGAATATACTATAATACTGCTCCATGTACAGGATATAACTATTTTATAATACTGCCCCCTATGTACAAGAAATTAATATAAAATATCCCCTATGTCCCGGGAATAAAAACTCTATATACTGCTCCTAGTAAAGAATATAAATTATAATACTCCCCCCTATGTCAAGAATAAACTACATAATTGCCCCCTATGTACAAGAATATAACTACTTAATAGCCCCTATTTTACAACAATATAAGTACAAAAAAATACCGTCCTGTTGCAAAAATATCCTACTATACATCCCCCTTGTCAAGAGTATAACTACTTAAATACTGCCCTTTTTTAAAAATTTTTTTCTTCTAAATACTGCTCCCTATGTCAAGAAATCCCTCCCAAAATACTGTCGGCTTTGTAAAAGAATATAAAAATACTAAAATCCCGCCCTGAAAGTACAAAAAAATATAAATACTAAAATATGCCCATATTAAAAGAATATAATATATTCTACTCCCTCCTATGAAAAAGAATATAACTACTATAATATGCCCCCCCTATGTAAAGAATAAAATTTACTAAAATACTTTTTTCCCTATGAAAAAAAAAAAATTTAAAAACACCTAATATGCCCCCTTGTCAAGAATAAACTATATAAACTGCCCTATGTACAAGAATTAAATTTTCCTTTAATACTGCTTAGTACAAGAATATAACATATGATACTGCCCCTATGTTCAAGAATTAATACTAAAAATACTGTTATTACAAGAATTAACTACATAATACCCCCCCCTTTAAACAATATACACTCACCGCCCCACTTTATTGGGTTACACCTGCGAAAACGGGTTGGACCCCCCCTTTTGCCTTCAAAACTCCCTCAATTCTTGTGGCATAGATTCAACAAGGTGGGGGGAAGCATTCCCTCAGAGATTTTGGGTCCCTATTGCTATGGCATCACACGTTGCCGAATTTGTCGGTGCACATCCTGATGGAACTCCCTTTTTCCCACCCCATCCCAAAGAGCTCTATTGGAAATTGAGATCTGGTGATGTGGAGGCCATTTGAGTACAGTGAATCATTTCATGTTCAAAAAACCAGTCTGAGTGATTCCAGCTTTTGACATGGCGCATTATCTGCTGAAAGTACCCAATCAGATGTTGGGTACATTTTTGGTCAAAAAGGGGATGGGCATGGTCAGCAACAATACTCAGGTAGGCGTGGTGTTGCAACGAAGTTCATTGGGACCCAAGGGCCCAAAAGATGCCCCAAAAAAATTTTCCCACACCATGACACCACCCCCACCAGCCTGAAAACGTTGATCAAGGGGAGGATGGATCCATGTTTTTCATGTTGTTGACGCCAAAATTTGACCCTACATCCAAATGTCCCCAGCAGAAATCGAACACAGACAGGCAACGTTTTTTTTTTTTTTTTCCCTCTTTCTACTGTCCAATTTTCGTGAGCCCCTTGGGGAAAAAGGGGCCAGTTTCTGTTCTAGCTGAAAGGAGTGGCAAAACCGGGTGGTTTCTGCTGCGAGCCCCCTCTGCCCCAAAAATTGCCCTTGTGCGTTCAGAGGATGTCTTTGCCCACCTTTGGTTGTAACGGGAGGGATTTGAGCACTGTTGCCTTTTATCAGGAAAAATCCCGTTCCCATTCTCCTTTGACCTCTGGGATCAAAAAAGGCTTTTTTTCCCCCCCAGGACTGCCCCTCAATGGATTTTTTTTTTTTCGGAATTTCTCTGTAAACCCCCAGGATGGTTTTTGCGGAAAAAACCCGGA
>JAODAL010051368.1:0-26720 GCA_025379985.1 Phyllomedusa bahiana
AGGTGGGATTATATCAGCGAGTCCCCTTGTTTTTACAGAGCCACTGATTAGTTTCCAGTACACACAGTAAATAACATGCGGTGGTGCCCAATTAAAATTATCCATGGTGGATGAGGGTATGGGTTGATATCTAATACTTCTGAAGGTCTGTAATCTAAATAGCTCCAGATTTCATTATATTGGTTGCAGTCCACATTTTTATACAGAATCCCAAGAACCTCATGTATGAAAACTGTCTAGATGTAAGACTCTGTGTGGCCCATAGAAACCAACCACAGCTCCCCTTTCATGTCATATAGTGCTCTGAAAAAATTAAAGAGGAGCTCTGATTGGTTGCTATGGGCAACAAAGACAGTCTTACATCTAGAGAGCTTTCATACAAGTCCCCCCCATATCTTCTGATTCCTTTTACACAATCATATGTTAAAGAGGTTGTCTGACAGAAAAAAAGTCATCTAAAATGGGCTAAGCTGGCTAAAATCAATAAAAGTTATACTTACTACCTACTTGTCCGCTGCCGCTCCAGAGCACCCCAGCGATCTACTCTTCTTCACTTTTGGGTTCTCATCCCGCCCCGCAGGAAAGGCTTGCACTTCATTCACTTACAATGGAGCATCAGCCTCTCCTGCTTGATGGGACAAAAATCCGGAGGTGAAGATGAGTGGATTGCCGAGGAGCACTGGAATTTTAACAGTGGCGGACAGGTAGGTAAGGCTAACTTTTTTTTTTTTTTGTTTAGTCAGACATGACCCCATTTCAGGTTCCTTTTTTTTCTGCAGGATAACCCCTTTAAATAATAGAATTCTGGTCTGGTTGCCTCTTATCTTACCAACTCACCACCACTCCCTTTTCGACACTTCCTAGGTCCACCACCTAACTCTGTGCATCCTGGTCCCCTATCGACCTGGATAAGGGCCAGTGGTTAGCTGCAGTGCTCATATATCTGTGTCGAGGGGGACAAGGGCAAACGAAAACTTGTAAAGCATCTAAATAGGAGCAATGGGGAATAGTAGGATGAACATTACTCCTTTTATAATTTTCTAGCATTCTGAGCTGTTTTAAAAAAAAAAAAAAAAATTTAAAGGGGTTGTCTCACTACAAAGAAATGCTTTCAAAATGTAGAGAACACTAAATGAAGACGTTTTCCAAATATATTGCTTTGTTCATCTTTTTTTGTTAAGGAGCTACAAGTAACTTTATCACCTTCTGAGGGCTCTCAGGTTTTCTCAAGTGACCAACCTGTGTACTCCTTCTCCCCTGCTGTTTGGTCTATCTCATGGCAGGGAATGAAGTCATAACTGTGAGAGCTTGTGTGTTATCTGATCTTTCAGACAAAAGACAGTAATTACTCTACTGTTTACATTAGCTCAGAAGCTTCTCCGGACCTCAGAGAAGGTAATTTAGCTCATCTAGACTAATAAACATAATAAACAGAGAAGTCTGAATACACAGAGCTAATATGCTAATTACAGACAGCTTAACCAGGAAGTGACAAAGCGAAGCAGCATTATTTCATTCATGCATCCTATGAAACTTTGAGATGAGACAACCCCTTTAAGCAGCTGGACATCTTTTTTTAATGTGTTCTCATGAATAACTAGGTAACCCCCTTGCATCATACATGTTGCCCCAGCAACTGTTTTGGAGCCGATGCAAATGGATTTCTCAATTAAATTAGACCTTTTGTTCTCAGAAAGGGTTGTTAGTGGTGTGAACCAGCACTGGATTGGGGATGCCATTTTGATTCTTCCTTGAGACTGTCCCCTAAATGTACATTCTGCTACACACACACCTTGTACTTTACTTAAATTGATATGTTGTTGTTACAGATCCATCGATTATCTACGGAGCGCCTCACCTGAACACAGAAGAGATCCAGATCTTCTGTATAAGTGGGAAGGATCACAAGTACACAGCACCTACCTCTCATCTCTCCATATTAACCCCAATGACAAGGTTAGATGGCGTTTATCTTCTGTGGCTTTCGATTGCATTAAAATCTCACACTTTTCTCTAAGTCTATGTTCACATTGCTATTGGAGGCTGCAACAACAGTCCTTGAAGATGTATACAGCGCTGTGCTTACCATCAAGATAATGGAGACGACCTCAGACTTCATTGTAAGTCAATAGGATTGGCTGCATACTGGTGGTATCCTTTACGCGATGGATCTGTCAACGAAAAGTGGTTTCCATTAGAACAGCAACCACAACACAAGCGTGATCAAAACCTTAGCTGAAAACCTCTCCAGTAAATTGTCACACATTTTCTCATAATTAAGTATTTAAAGGAAAGACAGTAGTCAAAATAGATATTGTGGGTTATATGGTAACTAGGGCAGAGCCTAAAGGGGTTGGTGCATGACTTACAGTCTCTCTTTGGTGTTCTTTCATTTACTTCGCACTCTATAGGCTTAACACAACATATTGATTTTGACCATAAGCCTCATTTAAAGTGGTTTTGCCTTAAAGGGGTTTTCTCACTACATCGATTCATCTTACCTCAGTCTTGTTTTCTTGGTTTCATTTTGAATTCAGGAGAGTGTTTACTGGCTTCTACTAGACTGCAGTAGAAGCCAGGTCTGTACCTATAGCAACCAGTGCTCGCAGCCTATCAGGATAGATCAAACAGGTCTGTAGCTATAGTGACCTGAGGAGCTGATGCAGCCCATACAAGAGGGGATATCTAGGAATAGGTAGGACACTGTTAATGGACACATATTACAAATCGACTTGTTTTTCCAAGATCTTCAACATAAAAAACAATTGTAGTGAGACAACCCTTTTAAAGCAAAACTTCCTTTCTGAGGCCGGCTTGTAGCTTGCTATGAGCCGGCCACAGTGAATGGAGAGAAGGGCGCACTTGCACAGCTATTCCACATTCATGTCTATGGGATTTAGGCTAAGTAAAACTGAGCACACTCATTTGGCTATATTCGGAACTGCCATAGAAAAGAATGGGGAGAACTACACAAGCACAGCCATCTCCACCTTCTCTGAGGTCAGCTCTTTCCTTCGTGACAAGACCCTTTAAGCTAAGGCTAAATAAAATGAATAAAACAATCAAGGGTCTATATCTATTAGTAATGTTTTAATCATAGGTATAAATATATTTAATTTCTAGGGGAAAACTGAAAATGTGGATTTTCTATTGTAATAATTTATAAAGAAAGCTATACAGACTTCTTAGTAAATACAACATAGCTTCAGGACCACTTTGCTTTTTTGACAGGGCCAAAGTAAGCTTCAGAAGGCTAACTGGTAACAGTCACCTAATTGACACTGAAATATATTTATACTATGTTAAGGTTTCTAGGAACATTAGACAAAAGTTGACTGAATTTACCAATCTTATCTGAACCAGCCAACCATCTAATGCATATGGGAGCCTTTCAATTGTCTCGCAACAAATAAAGTCAAGAAAGAGAAAGATCAGGCATGTTGAATTTCAACACCCAATCCTATTTTTCATAGAGATAAGCCACCACCAAAACTGTCTTGACAGTGGCTTTTATTTATTTCCCCATTGACAACACATGCATGCTCAGCCGAGGCGAGCATGCATGTCTGTCATGTCATCAAACAGCTACGGAAGAAAAGATAGAAAAGATAAAAAGTGCGAGTCCTCAGTAGGTGATGCCTTTTAATAGCTAACTGAAAAACTGATCATGAATAGCAAGCTTTTAAGATAACCTAGGTCCTTTCATCAGGTTTAACGTAAAAGGGCCACATATTTATACATGAAGGGACATATGAATAGTGATATAAATGAGTGATGTAAAGCAGAAGCTGGAGCAGAAAATTGTACCAGCAGTTCATAGATCAGGAAGATGAAAGTTTTATTGTCCTGATTAAGATCTTTTTCCAGGTTGCCATGCCTCCTTACTTAAATGGTTATTCTCATTTTCTTACTTTCTGGTTAAGAGATGGGAACGAGATGGCCTCAGAGAATGGAGAGGTGGCTAAATCCATGATCCAAGACTTAGAGTGAGTTCACACGGCGTCTTGCGGTGCGCACCTGTGTCTATGAGAACTATGAATTACCGTAGTTACAGCTCATATTTCATGGCATATTGCAGCGCAATAACGCCCCGACATAAGCTCGAAAAGACGCTATGTGAACATAGCCTTATAATCATGACGTTAGGCTTGTAATGAGCGGTCCCGCAGCCCATGGGTCAGGCTGCGGGCACTCTCGTGCTCCTGCAATGTCCCCTGGCTCGGGGACGAGTGGTGCCACTGCTCGCGTGTCGGGCCGCGGGCACACTCGTTCCTCCGGGCCTATACACTTACCCAGCCGCGCTCCTGCTTCCCCGCGGTCTTCTGCCGGCTGGCGCGCGCGTCCCCGCTTTTTAAGGCGCGCACACCAGTTCTCTCAAATTTAAAGGGCCAGCACGCCGGTAATTGGTTGATTGCCGGGCGCTAGCCTTATATATTGGTAACGCCTCCAGCACGTCCCTGCTGGATCTTTGGTGCTTTATGCCTTTAGAGAAATTGTGTTTGGAAGTGCGTTCTTGTCTTGCCGTGTACCGACTCTGTGCTATGTTTCCTGACCACGAACCTTCGCCGCTTGCCCTGACCTGTTTGCCTGTCCACGACTTCGAGTTACGTCACACGTTTGGGTACTTCACCGCAACCTCGGCTGCCACCGCAAGCTAGTCGCGTCAGGAGTAGCGACTTGGTAGGACTCCCGCCGCAGCAAGCCTATCCTGCCTTGCGTCAGGCTCTGGTGAATACCGGGACCTACTTAGACTCTGCTCCCTGGCGTGGCCGTTACCATCGCTTGCGGAGGTCCAGAGGATCCACTACCCTGGGTGTTACAAGGCTTCTCTCTGGCTGCACATCTACCTACCATAAAATCATGTAAATAATACTATCCTTAATGGGTGTACAAGTCTCAAGGAACTCCAATATTTTCCTCGTAGCCAAACCTACAAACAAATATGTACCGGGCCAATAGCTGCAGTTCAAATACATGTCAAGACACTACAAAAGTGTATAAAAAAGCCAAAAAAAGTGTCAACACAAAAAAATATAAAATTAGTTTACATTAAAAAATACATAATAATAAATAAAAGCATGTACACCCAGTAAGATAGAAAACAGTGGCTCACAATGACCCAAAATACATATATATAAATGATGAAAATAATTAATAAATAATAAAAGCATATCGGATGAAAAATCATATAAATCAGAATAAAATATTCAATACTTAACCTATAGCAGTCTAGAAAGGGCCAGAAGCACATTACCTCCATGCACGTTTCGTAGTTGTGCTTTGACAATAGACACTTTTTTCTGCTTTTTTATATTCCTCATAGATGGACAGTAGCTCATATACTGGGGACACAATCTAGCCGAGTAGCCTTCCGAAACGTTATTGACCAACTCCTTGAGAGACAGATGGTAGACACACATGCTTCATACTTTGGTCTAGTTGAAGATAAAAAAGGGGCTGCTGTGTTTCCAGAAGCATAGACAATTTTGTTCATAGTCTGTGTCTGATATTGTAGTTTTGTTGGGGCTAAATTAATATAACCACATGTAAATATCTATCCAGCCTTACAAAACTGTTGGCCTAAATTCAGGATCAATATTAAGTCTGTGGGGGTCTGACTTCTGATACCTGTGCCAATCAGCTGATTGACATTCCATTTACTTGAAGAAGACAGCGCTGTAGTACCTTGTATCACTGCTACTAAAAGCATAGCAATAGTATAGCATACTAGTACTGTCAACCCCTCAATGAGAGGATCAGTGGGGGTCCTGGGAGTCAGACTACCACCGATCTAATATTAATGGACTATCTTTAGGAGAGGTCATCACTTGTAAGATTATATAACCCATTTAGGTTTATATTTTTGTTGCTTCATTTTCTTTTAAACTTATTTTCCAACCAGAAGCTAAAACCAGAAGCTAAAACTCTTCATTTCTGGAGATCCTCTGTTTCTAAGATTGAGAAATTTTGCAGAATGATGATGGTGGAACGTATGTCATAAATGGGTTTCACGATACCATAAGGGATTATACTGTTGATAATGCACTTTAAACAGTATGTGATAAATACTAAGCACCATTCACATCACATTTTTGGCCTAAACTGGTAGTATCATTGGGATACCTTTAAAGAGTTTTCCTGACATATACCATAGTAGGGCCAAGGCAAAGCCATAGGGTTATATAAGGCAAACATAGTCTCTTTTGGATTATGCTTGCTTGATTTCCTTAATGTATACACTTTGGGAGACATCTATGATCAGGTTTTTTACCCTTTTCTGGCGTCAAATGCACCAAAGTGAGCAGTCTACGATGTCTAATGCGCCTAATGAATGTGTTAGGTGCCCTGTTCATAAGACTTTTTAATGTGCCTAACATGAGGAGGCGTACTGAGGGTGTGCCGCACCACACTCGTAATATCAGACACATATATGAATGTGGTTCGGCAAAACTAGGCGCATTACTGCTCCGACAGGCAGACCTATTACTATGTGGTCTGCCTGAGCCTGAGGAGTCTAAGTGGAGCTAGATTTGCCATTAGGACAAAAAATGTCCAATATTTCTCAACTTATAACAGTACAATAATAAAAAGTAATTTATTATAATTATCAAACTGTATAATATTACATTATTTAAATGTAATAAAAAAAGTGATCATATTAAATTAATATAACAATTTATAAATAATCCAAAATTATAAAAATATCTCCTATAAAATGTATTTATGATTAAAAGAATCTAAAACTAATTTTACATTTAAATAACCCACTGATGTTGTTCAGAATTTTAAATTTTTCATTTTTTCTACATTAAATTTGAAACTTAGTTTTGCTGCTCTCACCCTTTATTCTACATACAGCAAAAGCCAGCACAGCACAGGTATTGCTGGGACCTGTGGTCCACCAAGCAAGATCAGTACCATAGTTTCTATTCACTGACATGCTATTCTAATGCCTTTTCTTTTATTTCCAGCCTATCTATAGCCTTTATATGTGTTTAGCGCATTGCTAATGCGCCTAAGTTTCGTAATGGCCAAACACACAGACGAGGCACCAAGAACTTAGACTGCATTTATAATCGCACAAAACCCACTTTCATACATTCAGGCAAATTATTCACTGAAAATGAGACTCGACAATTCACTTCGAAGCGCCTTCCATCATACATGTCTCCCTTTATGTGCTGGACTGAAAAGCAGGGTACACCACACTTTTGTGTCCCATATTTAAATCAAATATATTTGGGAAATAGAGAAAACATAGTCCAAAATAAACTGTATTTGCCTTAAAGATTACTATGGCTCCAACAGGGTATACATCACAATATCTTTTTAAGTGAAGGATACCACCAATGGAGGCCAATACCTTAATGTGGCTGGGGCCTTAGATTGGCGGAAGTCCAATATCAAGGGCTCTAAATGATTGGTAGAACCAATGACACCTGTCCCGGAAACCGCCAGACCATGTCCCTGAAAGGGAAAAGTTGTTAAGAGCACTAATTGAGGATTTATACTACTACTTCATGCAATTTTATTAGAAATACAGAAACAGTAAGCTGAGTTAAACCCCTACATCCTAAGTAAGTTATGAAGTGGAATTTACTTTCTAAATGCTGAGACTACTTACCATTAGGAAATTGGGCTAACCATGTCTCATCCTCCCACTATGAGAAACAGGGGGCTTTAGTATATATATTTTCACTACGAAGATCATAGTTGAAAATGAGGTGTCCAAAAATCCAAGCATGTCCGTCCCTTGGTTACTATGAGGGAGAGAAAGAGAAGGGGAGGGAGAGAGAGAGAGATGGGGGAAAGAGAGAGAGAGTTGGTCAATGACACAACAAGATTTTCAGCAGGGGAGAAGATCAGAGAATTCTCCGTGCCATTTTGGGAGCGGTCTGCAAGAGGAAAATACCCCTGCTGGGAGGAGAAACACGCCCCCCCCATTTCACAATCTCTGCTTAGCAACCAGTATAAACGGCTGCCCAATGGTGAAACGAGAATACCCCTTTAAGAAAGGAAGACTTGGTACAGAAATCTAGAGTCATAATAGAATTTTCCATGTTTGCTGAGATAGGATGTTAGCCCAAATAATAACATTAATGGAGCTTTGTAGACATTTTAATACCTCACTCATATACAGTGATGCTTGATAGTTTGTGAAGCCTTCTGAAATGTTTTTATTTTTCTGCATAACAGTAGCATAATTTAATGGCAAAATAAATAGCAATCTTGCGATTTGATACATTTTAATGGCTAACAAAAAAAAATTTTTAAAAGAAAGCTTTCAAGACCACCTGTTCTCTTCATCGGGGCTGAAAAAAAGGTTACAGAAAAACACAACATTATATATTAATATAATATTATAATAATAAATTTAAATATTATAATATATATAATATATTTTTATATAAATATTATTATGTTGTATATATTATAAAATATTTATATATAACCACACAACAAGCAAAATTTGTGATGTGATTAAATGAGTTTTTAAAGAAAATGAAACAGAACAAAATTTTTTGTGCGTAAATGTTTAATTTGGTTCGCAGAAAAGCAGTGTGAAATTTGGCTTTTTCCCCCGGGCAAAGAAAAACATTTTATTTCACCGGATTTAAATTCTAAAAACCACGAAAAACAATCTTTCAGGCAGCCCAAGACTTTAATAGAAAATGACCGGGATAATTTATGTAATACGCGGCTTTTTTGGTTTTCCGTGGTTCCCTAACTTTAAAATTGTATGGGCCCGACGGAAAAAAAAAACGAAAACCCCGACCGCATTTTTTGCACAAAATGTGACGAAATCCGCAGTCGTTCATCAGACAAAAACCTGCAACTTTTGGACGGTTTTTTGTCTATCCGTGTAGACAAGCCTTTTGTCTCAAATTATGTTCAGTTTAAACCTATGCCCCCACTATCTGTGGAACAGACTCCATAAATATGAGAGTAGCCATAAATCCCTGGGGCAGATTCAGTCCTGTATTCAGTGTTTTTAAAAAATTGTCAAAAATTTGGGTACCCCGGCCCCCCTGTCTTTTTGGGGTTTTAAAAAATTGCCCTTTAATATAACCCCTTGTATATCTTTTTCATTGTCATCTGGGCTACAAAAATGTTTAGCAACAGGTAAATGTGTCTTTTTGTCCTTGATTTTGTGACAGTGGGACCTCGTCCTCGCTGTAAGTTTCTGTTTTGTATCTCCAACATTGAGACCCCTAATAGGACATTTAGGGTGAAATGTATGTACGGGGCTGCGTCAGTATTCTGGTGGCCTTTCAACCCCAAAAACTGGCGCAGCTCTGTTCTCTAGATTTATAATCAGGCGCACTCCAAAATTAGGCGCGTTATCGGACACCTGCGGCACTTTCTAATGTGCCTGAGATTGGGGGGGCGTTCCGGAGGCATTTCACACCACAACCGTTTCTACACATCTATGACGGAGGGCGGCAAAAATGGGCGCTTTACTGCTGGGGAAAAGGCAAACCCAAATTTAGGTGTTTACCTGACTGGTTGCGTTTTTTTACTAGAAAGCGTTAATCTTTGACCCGCATAAACGGTTATAAATTAGGTGTATTCTACTATAATGTCGTGAAAAAAATCCGTCTGGGGCCAAAAAAAATATTAGTCGCCCCTTAGTACACAGGGTTTAGGGAACAACTTGGATGTGAAAAATTGTGTCCTTGGTCTTATAGTCATGTTGAGTGTTAGGAATCCTTATCCTGTCTGTGTTCAATGTTTGATAACAGGTTTTGAGCTCCTTACATTGCAGGGATAGGTTCCTTTTTATGTCTTGAATGGCAATGACCTTTTAATTATAATATTTTTCAAATTTGAAAACTTTGGGGAACTGTAGGGGAGTCTGGAATATGTTGGTGGGTTTCCTCCCCTGAACGCCGCTTCAAGTCCCCTTTACATCATTTTTTTTGGATTTTAAAGGGCAGGTTTTGACTTGGATTTAAAAAATTTTAACTTAATTCTTCTTAAACCATTCTTTGGTTGAACAACTTATGTGCTTAGGGTTCTTGTCTTGCTGCATGACTCACATTCTCTTAAAGGGGTTTTTTTAACGAAAGTAAAGTTGAAGTGGGATCCCCCAAAATGGGTATTAATCACTTTTCTAAAAATATTGTTATAAAAAGTCAAGCCGGAACTAAACTTTTTTTTTACATGTTTTATTACTTAAAATTTACTTTTGACACTGACAGGAGCTATTGGCCGCACTTGCGGTCTTCTTATCTGATACAGGGAAATAAGGGCTTCAAGGGGCTGGGGAGAAATGTGCAATGTCTGAGGCTTTCTGCTGTATAGAGAATCCACTGTTGTAATGTAACTATCTTAGTAAACGTTGCAGCCGCTCCCTTGCCTCCTCGCTCTGCAAGGGGCTTGGGAGAAATGTGCAGTGTACGAGGCTTTCTGCTGTATAGAGAATCCACTAGTCATAATGTAATTATCTTATTAAACATTGCAGACGCTCCCTTGCTTACTCGCTGTGCTTGGGCCCACTCTCTCTCCCCCCTGCAGCAGTTCATGACACCTCATGATTTGTTTATCTTCTGTCCTTAACAGATAACAGGTAAGGAAGTCACTTCGTGGCAAAACCCCTTTAAGACAGCTCATGGACAGATGTCACAACATTTTCCTTTAGAACTAACTGGTATATTTCAGGATTCATTGTCCCATCATGGATGGCAAGCCGTCCTGGCCCAGATGCAGCAAAACAGGTCCAAACCATGAGCTTTTTTCTGGAATATAGTCAGTTTTCCGTTCTCCAAACATAATGCTTCCTACTAAGACCAAATAGCTCTATTTTGGTCTCATCCATCCAAAAAAAACATTGTTCTAATAGCATTCTGCCTTGTTCAGGTGATCTTTAGTAAACTGTAGATAGGCAGCCATTTTCTTTTTGGAGAGCAGCAGCTTTCATCTTGCAATCCTGCTTTGCATGCTATTGCTGTTCAGTGTTCAATGACTAGACTCAGCAAAATTAACATTAGGTAATGTGAGAAATAAATTAGTTGCTTAGAAGATATCTAGGGTTCCTTTGTGACTTTGCAGATTGTTGTTCTTGACCAAAAACTGCAGGGTGAGTAATAACACATAAATTGTACTTCACGCTTAAAATTACAAATAATTCATACAATAGTATAAAAACCACATATCTATATATCACTCCAAATCCTCACAGTCGACCACACGCAATGTATTGATAATAGGACCATGCACAATGATATAGGGGTGGATCTTACTAGTTGTTGATGATGTGCACTGGAACAGAAGTCAGTACAGTGGGGAAAAAAGTATTTAGTCAGCCATCAATTGTGCAAGTTCTCCCACTTAGAAAGATGAGAGGCCTGTAATTGACATCATAGGTCGACCTCAACTATGAGAGACAAAATGAGAAAACAAATCCCGAACATCACATTGTCTGGTTTGGAAAGAATTTATTTGCAAATTATGGTGGAAAATAAGTATTTTGTCAATAACAAAAGTTCATCTCAATACTTTGTTATATCCTTTGTTTGCAATGACAGAGGCCAAACGTTTTCTGTAAGTCTTCACAAGGTTGGCACACATTGTGGCTGGTATGTTGGCCCATTGCTCCATGCAGATCTCCTCTAGAGCAGTGATGTTTTGGGCTGTCACTGGGCAACACAAACTTTCAACTCCTTTTATATGGGGTGGAGATCTGGAGAATGGCTAGGCCACTCCAGGACCTTGTAATGCTTCTTAAGAAGCCACTCCTTTATTGCCCTGGCGGTGTGCTTGGGATCACTGTCATGCTGAAAGAGCCAGCCACGTTTCATCTTCAATGCCCTTGCTGATGGAAGAAGGTTTGCAATCAAAATCTCACGATACATGGCCCCATTCATTCTTTCATGTACACGGATCAGTCGTCCTGGTCTTTGAAGAGAAACAGCCCAAAGCATGATGTTCCACCCCCATGCTTCACAGTAGGTCTGGTGTTCTTTGGATGCAACTCCGCATTCTCTCTCCTCCAAACACGATGAGTTGTGTTTCTACCAAACAGTTCTACTTTGGTTTCATTCTCCCAATACTCTTCTGGATCATCCAAATGCTCTCTAGCAGACTGCAGACGGGCCCAGACATGTACTGGCTTAAGCAGGGGGACACGTCTGGCACTGCAGGATCCCTGGCGGTGTATTGTGTTACTGATGGTAGCCTTTGTTACGTTGGTCCCAGCTCTCTGCAGGTCATTCACTAGGTCCCCCCTGTGTGGTTCTGGGATTTTTGCTCACCGTTCTTGTGATCATTTTGACCCCGCGGCGTGAAATCTTGTGTGGAGGGAGATTATCAGTGGTCTTGTATGTCTTCCATTTTTTAATTATTGCTCCCACAGTTGATTTCTTACACCAAGCTGCTTTCCTATTGCAGATTCAGTCTTCCCAGCCTGGTGCAGGGCTACAATTTTGTTTCTGGTGTACTTTGACAGCTCTTTGGTCTTCACCATAGTGAAGTTTGGAGTGTGACTGTTTGAGGTTGTGGATAGCTGTCTTTTTGTACTGATAACCAGGGCTGGAGTCGGAGTCGGTGGCTATTTTGCAGGAGTCGGAGTCGTCATAAAATCGACCGACTTCGACTCCCAAAATATATAATAAGTTTTTCCAGTTAGTTTGATGCAGTGCAAAGAGAAAAAGGAATTTTGGGTCCAGCCATTTGCAAAACTGCCCCATACCCTTCAGCTTCATCACATGAGGAGTGTAATTGATGAAAATGGAGCAGGCAAAGTGCTGCCCAGGGGAAAAGATCCCGCTCCCATGGCAAACAGATTTCAGCAAAATTTTTCACCTGTTTTCAAAGAAGAAGAGTTTAATCATTCATCAAAACTGACTGTGACTGAGGCAATTCCTTTATACCCTGACATTGTTAGAGATGTTGCCCCTGTGGTTATCGTTTTGCCCCCAACCCAATTTTGTGTAGAGAGGGCCGTTCTCTAGCCTGGAAATAAGGAGCTCAGATGTGAGGTCATGTATGCGGGAATCTGATGGAGGCAATACTTTTTCTCAGAACAAATTCAGAGACTCCACAAATGTTCCTGCAGTGTTTTGCATAATTAAAATTTTTTTTGGTGTCCTAAAGTCATGTCCAATAAATATATTTTACACTGACAAGCAAAATGTAACAATGTTTCTGGCATTGTGACTTCAGATTTCCATATCTCTCCATCTACTACAGCTTTGTACATGAGGCTACTGTAATTTTATTTTAAGTCATCTTACCTTATCTTATACAAAAATTTGACTTGCAAGTATTTTGCATCTGCTTAGTTATAGTTTTGCTCCTAAAAATCAAAATGTTAATTTTTATTATTTTGTTAGTATTTGGGAAATCTGCCTTTGGTTTCAATACTGCCTGAATCCTTCTGGGCTCTGAATCAGATTCAAGCACATCTTGACCAAAATCCTTTATCCCAGGTCTCTTTTACACATTCCCAATGTTGGTTTCAGATTGGACTTGGATACAAATACAGCTTTTTCTTCAACTCTACCCACAAGTGTTTAAAAGATCAAAAAATTGTTACCCCTTTTTCTTGTCAGTGTCTGTTCTTTCCTAAATAGCTTGATTATTGTATCATAAGGTGATAAACTCCTGATGTTACCATTTTACTACAGTAAAGTTATTACTTAAAAAAATGCGCCGTGTATGAGGGAGTCAGGAGTCGGAATCGGGAGTCGGAGTCGGAGGTTTGGGAAATTGAGGAGTCGGAGTCGGGGCTTCGGCTTGCCGACTCCACAGCCCTGCTGATAACAAGTTCATATAGGTGCCATTACTACAGGTAATGAGCGGAGGACAGAGGAGCCTCTGTGAGAGCCAGAAATCTTGCTTGTTTGTAGGTGACCAAATACTTATTTTTTACCATAATTTTCAAATAAATTCTTTCCAAATTAGACAATGTGATTTTCTGGATTTGTTTTCTCATTTTGTCTCTCATAGCTGAGTTCCACCTATAATGTCAATTACAGGCCACTCTCATCTTTCTAAGTGGGAGAACTTGTACAATTGGTGGCTGACTAAATACTTTATATTCCCCACTGTATATCTGTGCCTTTGTAATCAATAGTAGGGAGCACCCGCCCCGATAAGGGAAACCCTGTCAGAAACCTATCCCTGATCGAACTTACCCTAACAAAGCCCTAAATGATAGTATGCTGTCCCACCATCTTTCTATATATACCATATTTCATCAGTTGATAGGAAAAAAGTACGCCATTTAGGTGTGTGGGTTAGTGATAATAGCCCCTAACCAAACTAAACAGTGAGCTGAAAAAGGTGAGAGGGCCACTTAAGGCCAAACTCTCCACCATAGTGCAAACACCAAAGTCCCAGGCAGGTCCAATGAAAGCCTGGAGCAATGAAGACGTATAGAATTGTTCTTGTGTTCCTGTGAAGTTAAGCATCTAGTGCATAGTTGGCAACTTTCGAAAATGAAAAAGCAGGAGAATTTAGTGGGCCCTGCGCGCGTAGCCGCGCCGCGGCAAAAATTTTCATGGGCAACGCCCATCTTGTTGGTATCCACGCCCCTTCAAAAAAAGGCCACAACCCACGTCCACCTAACAGCATAATAACGGCTTGGAAAAAGCCAGGAAAGATGCCCTTATAGCCGAGGTAGTAGCCCCATAACCAGGTTAGTGCCCCTTACAGGCCGGTAGATGCCACCCTTGTATCCAAGTAGATGCCCCCCTCTGATAGCCAAGTAGAGCCAAAATTTGTAGCCAGTTAAGATGCCCCCTTTGCTTAGCCAGGGTAGAGGTGCCCCCCATTGTTAGCAGGTAGGTGCCCCCATTGTTAGCCAGTGTAGGGCCCCCATTTGTCATCCAGGTAGGTGCCCCCATCTTTGCTAGGTAGTGCGCCCCATCTGTTTGCTAGGTAGTGCCCCCATACGTCTGTTTGCTAGTAGTGCCCCATTGTTAGCCAGGTAGATGCCCCCTCTGTTGCCAGGTAGATGTCCCATCGGGGTGGGGGGGGGGGGGGGGGGGGGGGGGGGGGGGGGGGGGGGGGGGGGGGGGGGGGGGGGGGGGGGGGGGGGGGCTGTTTAGCCAGGTATATGCCCCCTCTGTTTAGCCAGGTAGATGCCCCCCCATCTGTGTATCCAGGTGATGCCCCCATCTGTTTAGCCAGGTAGATGCCCCCATCTTTTGCCAGGTAGTGCCCCCTCTGTAGCCAGGTATTCCCCCATCTGTTAGCCAGGTAGTGCCCCCATCTGTTAGCCAGTAGTCCCTCCTCTGTTGCAGGTAGTGTCCCCTCTGTTTTTTGCCAGTAGTGCCCCCCTCTGTTTCCAGGTAGTGCCCCGCATCTGTTTTAGCCAGGTAGTGCCCCCTTGTTGCAGGTGAGTGCCCCTCTGTGCCAGTAAGTGAGTGCCCCTCTTTCCAGATAGTTGCCCTCTCTGTTAGCACAGTAGAGCCCCCTAAAGCTAATAAAAATTAAAAATAAAAATCCACTCACCTTACCAGGCTCCTGCAGCGGGCCGCTCCTGCCCGATCTCTTTCAGTTTCAGCGGCGCAGGGGAAGTGAGAGCAGGCCGCGCGTTCCACTCCCCTGCACCGCTGCGTCATTTCCCCCCCTGCGCCGTGACCTGTAATACGGCGCACACACCGGCGCGCCGAGACAACGAGGGGGAGAGGGAGGAGGAGCGGATCCCCTCCTGCCTCCTCCCCGCACAGCTGAGACCGCGGCGGGTGAGCGGACCCGCTGCGGCCGCTGCACTCCGACTGTAGGAGCGGTACCCGCGCGCAAGAGTATCGCACGCATCGCTACTCTTTGCGCCGCGGTAATTTAAAGACCCCCCCGCCGCCCGCCTGCAGCCGGCGGGAGGAAATAGCCAACTCCCCCGGGAGGGAGGGAGGGGACCCCAAATAGCGGGACCCCCCCCCAAAAACGGGAGAGTTGGCATGTAATGATCTAGTGTAGTGTGTGACCATACAACTCTACGCACACCCAGCAAAAAAGTATAGTGTATTGTACTTACCCAGTCTTTGTAGGCAATAGAAATGTCCCACTTCCATCTCCCAGCGCATAGTAGGTCTGACATCATAAGGCGTGCAGCGTGCATATGACGAAATTGGAGGCGGAATCTAACAGAGGCGTCCGGCTCTGGGATCCCTAGTAACCAGGGAATCCAAGTAAATGTCATAACCAGTTTTTCCAGTGGTATTTGGAGATGCATTTTGTTCAACTGGTTTTAACTCTATTATATATTACAACTAGAGATGGGCGAATTTCTCAAAAATTCAATTCGGTGACTTCGCCGAATTTCCCGACAAAATACTTTCGGTCCGAAGTTACTTTTGGACGAATCCACGTTAAAAAACAGCTATATCCAGGCTGCACAGAAGCCTGCGGTGCTGTAAGAACGTTGTGCCATGCTTAAATTATGCAGAGTGGGCTTGAGGTTTGGCTTCATACAATGTTGTGTTTTTAGTATGACCACACACACAGGACTGCCGCCCGCTCTTAGAATCGCTTCAATCACTATAAAATTCCTGGACACATAGAGGGCAACACTGACCAAAAAACTCAAGCGGGAATGTAGCCAGATAAAGTCATAGCCAGCCGACAGCTGGAAAAAAACAAGCTGAGGGCTCAGTGGCAACATTAGTGACAGAGTGTGGAGGTGACGGCGGCAGCCACAGCAGCATGAGGCAGACAGTGGCACAATGACAATACTTGGAAGTGGCCAAAAACAGGAATAGGCCAAATAGTGGCACAATGATCACAGTGAGGAGTTGACGGCAACACACAGCAGCATGAGGTCAGACAGTGGCACAATGACACAGTTTGTAGTCTTCACGGCAGCACAGCCACAGCAGCAGGCATGTAGGTCAGACAGTGCACAATGACATTCTGGAGGTGGCAAAACAGTAAGTAGGCCACATAGTGGCACAATGACAGAAGTGAGTCACGACAGTCAGCCACAGCAGCAGCATGAGGTTAGCAGGTTGGCACAATTCACAGTGTGTAAGGTGACCGCAGCAGCACAACAGCAGCAGCCAGCATGAGGTCAAGGAGTGCACAATGACACTGTGTGGATTGACACGGCACCAGCAACTGCCCAGCGGCAGCATGAGGTCATAGAGTGGCATAATGGCAGACATGTTTTGAGTTGGTGCAATACCCAGTCCCTGGTAAAGTGTGGTAGCAGATGGAGAGAACTGGTCAGCAGATGTGTGGCATCAGGCGGGTGGCGGCATCAGAATAGTGGCTGAGGCAGGTAGATGAACCCAGACTGACGCCTTAAGGCATTGGTGTGTGGAAAATCCTGGCCGATCCAACGCTGATATCATCTTTGACAAAGGTCAGTCGTTCCACAATCCCGTGACAAGCGGGTTCTCCATGGGGTAATCGATGGCCCCCGCTGCACGAACACACCGCCTCTGATGCACCACTCACTGGCCGGCGCTGGACAGCTTCTCCACTGCAAACTCGGCATGTTGCGGCCGACACATCCAGTTTTGGCTGCCATAGTCCAGCGAATCTTCTAACTGAGGTGCCAGAGTGCTGTCCATGTAGGCCACCTACAGTTTGGTTCAGGGACAGCCCTCCAGGTCCTGCTGCTGCAGCTGCACTGCCCTCCTCACGAAGCTGGTTGAAGAAGCTGCTCATCAGTTGACTCCAGACTTAGGTTGCTGCTGATGGGCTGGTTACTGCTCCCTACCCCCCCACTTTTCCCTTGAGCAGGACGCGGCAGTAGTAATATTAGCGCTGAGGAACCCCCCTGTCAGACCTGTCGGAGTAGGGACGATGCTGCACATAGCAGCGGCAACTGACTCGGAGGATTAGCCTTCCTCCTATAGTATTTGAGTTTGTCCTCCCCTCTCAGATAGCTGGAACAAGGTTCCCATTTTGGACCGGATAGCGAGGTCCAATAGGGTGGAGAGCCAGAAGTCACCCCTCTGCCGGATGCTGACCTATTCGGTCTGTCCACTAGCCAGGCGAAAATCAGCATGCTGCAGGCCATCTGCACAGAGTGACTCAGAAGGGGCTCCTGCCTCATCTCCACTGTTATACTGCCACGGTTCTTGCGGGTCCATCTGCCTCGACTTCCATCATACTCTCCATCTACCTCCTCCAGCTGCTACTGCTCCTTCCACCTCTTTTCACCTGGGTAGAAAATCCACTCATTTCACCAGACAATGCTTCTGGCTCTCCAATGTCCTCCTCCTCCTCCATTTCATCCCCCACCGACTCAATGTGGCCGCGAGAATGGTAGTCGCCACGTCACCAAGTCCCCAGCACAGACAATTTTCAGCAATCTGTTCCAGGACATGAAGCAGTGGATTGACATTAGTTCATCCCGTAGTCCGGCGACTGACAAATAATGTGGCCTCCTCGAATGGCCCTCAACAAACTCAGGTTTCACTCATGAGCTGCCACTGCTAGACATCAAAAGTTACACAGGGGAGTACTGCTGTCCGCCCTGGATCATTCCAAAAAATCGTTAATTGGCCTTTCTCTGTTTCATCCACAGTCGGTCCAACATCTGCAGGCTGGAATTCCAATGGTGGAAACCATCGCATATCAGAGTGTGGTTTGGGGAGGCCGTTACCTGCCGCTGCAACTCGAGGATGGTGTTCTGCTTGTAGGAATGGATGAAGTTCATGCACAGTTTCCCTGGCCATTTTCAGAATCTTCTGAAGATCGGTGGAATACTTCAGGAACGCTTTCAACATACCAGATTAAACATGTGCGCCATGCAGGCGCATGGACCATCCCTCCTCGTTGCGGCTTCGGAACTACCACGTTCCTCCCATTGTCCGTCACCAGGTTCCGAATTTGCAGTTGGCGCGGAGAAGCCACACATCCGATATCTTGCTGCTGACGCGGAGCAGTTTCCTCCCCTGTGTGTGACTTCGTTCGCCAGGCAAGCCAGTGTAGAACTGCGTGACACCGCTGTGGCCCTACACAGGTGGTATGGATTGAGCATTACTTTGTGGAGTGCTGAATGGGGAGGAGGAGAGGCGGACATGGCGCAGGAGCAGCAGTTTGACAACGTGGAGAGAAAGCGGCGTCCTCCTGTTCAAAGTTGTTGGTGGTGCCTGGGCCGGAAGCACATTCACCCAGTGGGCCGTAAAGACATGTACTGGCCCTGACCGTTAGTTTACAGCTCCTCCGAGACGTCCGCTTGCGCCATGCACCATGGGGAACAAATCGATCAAGCCTCAAGGACTGGCCCACCTTCTGTTCTACATATTTTTATAAGTGCTGGTACTGCCTTTTTGGAAAAGAATTTACAATTGGAACTCTCCATCTCGCCGGCACAAGCCATTAGTTCTCTGAAACTGTGCAGAGTCCACCATTTGGAAAGGGAGGACTGGCAGTACACACATTGGACAGAGAGCACGGTCAGCTGCTGCCCTAGGATGGTTGTACGCATACTGTTGTCTCTTAGCAATCGCCCTCGCTGAACGACTGCTGGCGGCCATGGATTAGCCGAGGAGCATGAGCAATCTGACCGGGATATGATGTCAAAGAGAAACACTCCTTACTGCCAGAGGGTGGTGGGAGCCTGACTGGCTGCAATGGCAATGCGTGCCACTGGCCGCTGTTGCTGCTGTTGCAGCTGCTGGCAGGATTTGACCACCACATCTGAGCCCACGATTCTTCCCAGGCACCGGATGGGTGTACCGCTGCCATGAGTTGACGCCAACGTTGCCAACGTTAGCTCCCTGCCACGCTTCAACTTCTAGCCCACAGAGTTCTACATTTACCCATATTTTCGGTAGCTCCTCCGGTTCCCTAGCAAAGAACTGCCACACCGTCGAGTATCGGATTTTAACCGCAACGCTCCGCACTGAGTGACTACTGCCGCCGCTGTGCAAGTCTCGCTGAGCCCCTGTGCCGCTACTTTCTTTGACCTGCCGAAGTCGGGTTTTTTACCCTGTGGCCGCTTGGCTCCCGACCACACACTGTTTGCTATCCCTCTGACTCAACGCCACACAACCACTTGCTGGCTGCGTCGCTGCCTGAAGCGCAAGCTGACAGCCCTCTTCTCCTACGATGATGAAGCCCATGCCTCACCCGCCTCCCAAAGTGCGGTTGGCTGACATCATCATCGTCTTTGTGTTTCATCTGTGTCACTGCTGTCCTCATCACTGGTCTTGGTATGCAGAGGCTGACACCTCACAACATGACCCTCCCATTGCCACTCACAACATCTATACTTGCCGCCTACTGCAAGAAGCAGGGATATTGCCCAATTTCTTTCTATCGCTGCCAAGTTGCTGCTGACTGCCCTCCTCAAATTGTTCATCCTCGCTATATAGTGGCGCTGAGGCCCCGATAACCACATAGTAGATCTCTGGCTGAGGGAACCTGATAGGACAGAGGCTGGGTTGAGGACAGGGTGATGGCCCGCTGTACCCGCTCCCCGGGCATGCCAACTAAGGGTTGAGTTCTAGAACGTTCCCACCGACTCTTGCTGGGGTTTGTCAGATGTCATCTGGAGAAGTGGATGACCTAGTCAACCAATCAAGAACCCTTGGGTTGCTAGTCAGCACACGGCCGCTAGATGACAGAGGCAGTTGTGGCCGTCACCTAACGTAGTGTCACCCTTCTGCGACGTCCCCAATTGCTGTGCTCGCGACCTGGGCCTGCTTCCAGGAATGTTTGTGCCATCTCTGCCACTCGCAGGTGAAGAGCTGCCAACTCTCTGTCTGACAAACTGTTTATTCTAAAAGTACAGACACTGTTTGATGAAGATATCTGTATATGATAAATACACAGCCCCTGTATTTGACTCAAATGAAATCCCACTAAGAAGCGTGGGTAACTCTTGGATAAAAAAGCGCTCCACAACTGGCAGGAAAATGTACTTGTATGTGCCGATTAAAAACTCGTGATTTTACTGAATATAAAAGGCACAAACAAGGCTGTAATTACACTTCGGATATGAATTGATCCCTACTGAATTTCTTCTGGTGTGCGGTGAAAAACAAAGTTTTTTACTGGTACAATCTGCAGAACAACGCTTAATTAACCCCTGGATGTAAATTGCTCAAAAGAATTGAGCAGCCACAAACTACTAGCTTTGTAGCGTTATACAATGGCGTGTTTTCTACGCTACACAACAAGAGAAAAAATTGTAATTAACCTTCGCTTTGTGAATTAGGGCTACAGGAAAATTGATTTTTTTGCGGTGAAAAAGAACGGTTTCTTGGAGTCACCACATGCAGAAAAACAACGCTTAAGTTTATCCCCTGGAGTAAATTGTGCAAAAGAATTGAGCAGCACAAAAATGAAGTGTAATTGTAATTGTAAAAATGCTGTTTCTTTAAATGAATACAACAGGAACTGGCTATGATCCCCCTTGGATATTCAATGTGCTGTGTGCAGATAGCATTAAAAATGTAATATGCAAGCAGCAGGGGACGCACCACTGGACTCAGATTCCAATACCCCCCAAAAATTAGAAATAAACATTAGAGAAAAGTCCTCATGAACAAGCTGAGAACACCCCACAAAAATCGCTGTAGAAAAATCAGTTCTTCAGTAAGAGCCTATCACGCGGGCAGCACCGTTCCCTGATCATACAGTGAGAGCGTATGAGCTCCCAGCGTCGCGCCCCGGACTTATATATGCGTGACGTCACAGAATCCCGCCTGTCTCTGATCTGGCTTCAAATCTCTGCACATGTCTGCAGGCCTATGCCCTTCTATCCTCCCCAGAGTGCTTTGCCCATTGTAACGCCATGTGCTCGTCAGGAGCCATTTTATCAATCAAAAGCACACATCCGCCCCCACATTCTTTCACTAAACCGAAGTCGCCCCAAACTTCGACTGCCGTCGTTTCAGACCGAAGTTTTCCTGAAATTCTAAATGAATTCCACTTCGTTAGAATCAATTCGCCCATCTCTAATTACAACTTGTTCTTGGCATGGTCTTTGTTGGTCGGCCACTCTTATGGATGGTAATAATGGGCTTGAATTTCCTACATTTGTACATAGCCTTGTTCCCTCGATTGTGTGATGGTAAAGGCCAAACTTTTTAGAAATGGTTTGTAACCTTATTCAGCCTGATGAGCATCAACAACTCTTCTTCTGAAGGAGGTCCTCAGAAATCTCCCCTGTTGGTGTCATGGTACAATTTCACTAACATCTGAAGATCAGACTTTGATAGATCCCTGTTCATTAAATAAAGCAGTTTTGTCCTACTTCACCCTTGATTGAAAATCAGTTGTAACAGGTGATACAGACTACGATAATGGCTACTTTGCAGGTATCTGTTTAGGCACTATGAATAAAGGTACCCCGGTGGATACTGCAACGCAGCCACGACAGCCGCATAGGGAATAATGGAGCAGATGTAGCAGATGTGTGTATGATGCCGGGAAACTCAGTGCTACGTCTACTCTGTTATTCTCTATGGGGCTGCCGAGGCTGTGTTGTGGTATCCACCATGGGACCTTTATTCACAGTACCCCAACAGATACCTGCAACACAGCCATTATCGTAGTGAGGACCCAACCAAATTTTACCTTTTAGTTATCTGATAAAATCCAGAAATTGGTCAATAGAGTCCAGAAAAAAAGAAAAAGCTAAATGCTAAAAAGTTGCAACCTCATATAAGACATAACTTTTAATAGACGTTAAAAAACTAATAGATACTAAATACTATTAGACAGCTGATAGGGACTGATCCCTCTATGTATACTAGATTTGTTGGGTCGCCATTATCGGAGTGGATACCCCACTAAGGGCATTTCTAGGGGTGAATGGTTAGTAGGTACAGTGTAGGCATTTCATCTGGATTCTGAACCATTTCGTCCTGTTGTATGTACCTATGTACATACAACAGGACAGAATGCTTCAGAATCCAGATGATGGCAACCCAACAAATCTAGTATACCCTAGAGCTTGTCCGTAGATAATTTCTCATGGGACACATAGATATCAAGGTGATAAAAACATCCAAATAAGGGCCTCCACAATAAATATACCCCTTTTCAATAAGGTACCCTTTATGTATACCTTATTGAAAAGTATAAACGATATTCTATATAGTATAGTCTCTATTGTAAAGACTAGATGAAACACATGTTCAGAAAAAGGCTATCTATATCTATATAGTCAGGATAAAATCACTTATAAACAGAAATTTAAACCCCAGACTCGTTCCCTCCCAGGTCATACCTGGTAGTAGTGGTAATGTTGGTGGTGTATCCTGATTTAGAAAAGAATGTTGGAGCTGTTGTGCGCTCTACCACATATGTTCCACTGAGGACCTTTCTAGGGTGAATAGCTAGTAGGGACAGTGTAGACATTTCACCTGGTCCCTGAACCATTGTGTGTACCTATGTACATAGAGGGATCAGTCCCTATCAGCTGTCCAATAGTATTTGGTATCTGTTTTTTAATGTCTATTAAAAGTTATGTTTTATATGAGGTTGTGACTTTTTTGGATTTAGCAATTATCTGAAGGTTCACATACTTATGCCACACATAGATATGTGATATTGTATTATTTTTACAGAGCTACAGAGCTCAAAGCAAACAAACGTCTGCTATCAGATAGGACAGAACAGAGAGAGAAGGGGAGAGGAGGTCGGTAACCTAGAGAAACCTGTGTGCACTCAGAGCATATAAATTCTCATATCTCCTCAACAGAGCAAAATAAATAAAGTAATATATTTGGAAAAAGTCTTCAATTACCTGTCTCTACATGTTAGCTAATCTTTGTAGTGAGACAACCCCTTTCAGGTCTTGTGTGAAAATCTGATGTGGTTTTAGGTCAAATGTATGAAATAGAAAATTCTGAAGAGTTCACAATGTTTCAAGCACGACTGTATGTATACTAGTCTTGTACTAAAAATATATATCTAAACAGAATTGTTAATAGCTAAAACAATGAAACTAGCTAATATTTATGACTCATGTATAACCAATTGTATAGCTGTCTATTAGTAATGCCTAACTCCTCCAAAGATTTACTCATCTCTTGTTACTGAGTCAAAGCTAAATGTTATAGATGCGTCTTTACAGAATAACTCCCCCAAAAGACGTCTTTGTTCATCTATTCACTGTTTGATGACATCCATAGATGAAGTTGTATAACTCCCCCATAGACTTTCCCATCTGTTACACTATTCGTTCAGTATTAGTTGATGTAGATAGCCTCTTTCTCACTCATACTATACCATCTGGGTCTTTTCTATAATACACTTTAATTGGAAATAAATATTTTATTAAAAGGTAAATCCCTGCGTTTTATGGGGGTCTTATTATATGCTATTTAGAGGTTGTATAATGAAGACCACAATTGGGACCTAGGGACATCATAGAGAGGAGGGGGTCCCCCTCCAGAACCCCCCCATGAGAAACAATGGAAAGCTGGATGGTCTTTATCTGGATGGTCGCCATGTAATATTACATTCCCCTGTAGTGGGTCTTGCTGGGAAAATACCAGACTGGCCGCAACTTTCTAATTCAGCTGTTTGCAAGGGGTGCTGGGAGTGGGGCTCAAAGCAATCAGATGATGGGACAACCTGTCAAAGAGTTGCTACAAATACAGTGCCTATTACTGTCTATCTCTTCAAAGGGAAGCAGTGACATCACTCTTATCGGATTTTTATGGATTTTGCCGCTAATCCGGATTTTTATAGATTTTTTCGCTAATCCGGATTTTTATGAATTTCGCCACTATTCCGGATTTTTATGGATTTTGCCGCTAATATGGATTTTTATGGATTTTGACGCTAATCCGGATTTTTATAGATTTTGGCGCTAAAATCTGTATTTTTAACAACAAAAGTGAGATAACTTTATTAGCGCCAAAATCCGTAAAACGACTACAAGATTACATATAGATGCAATAATGTGCTTTACATACCCTATTGTAGGGTGGAGTTACAGCCAATGGCTTGATTTATGCATGCATTAAAAACCAGCAAAAAAAAGCAAAAAACACATAAAAACGCGTCAAAAAATGCAAAATGCGCCAAAAAAACCGACGTTTTTTCTGCAACTTTTGACAGGCAGTGGACAAAAAAACTTAGTTTTATAAACCTTTTTAGGATTTGGTTTTGAGGTCGTCTTTTGTCCACTGCAGTGTAAACATAGCCTTACGGTATATCCGATTTTCAAAAGTAACATCATTCAAGGTAAGATACTAATATACTTTGCTAATATACTGTCTTTTTCCCTTCCACAGGGTCCGCCGCACAGAAGCAAGTTTTCGGCATCCTCTCCAGTCCCTAAACAGAGGCCTCAGCCACACAAACTGAGTGCAGGGTTAGCAAGAGACCCGGAGCTCAAACTTATGAAGGTCAGAAACAATCTAAATTCACTTTAACTAATCAGAACGTTGTGACCTGTACAGATCTACTGTGTAGGAGAGTGGAAAATTGTGAAGTTTGAGGTATTATTTTACCAGTTATTCACAGCGTAAGGTCTTGGTTTCAGCCATATGAACAACTCTGTGTCCTTACTGTGAGCAAAGCAGCTCACATGTCCCTTCTCAGAGCCCTCTTAACAGCATTATGGGCCCCCGGGCATAACACGCAGGGGCCCCCCCAAAACTGACATCCACTGGGCTAGCCTCTTGCCCCCCCAACACATCATGTTTCACCCTTTGGGTTCCCCTTTTTCACCCCCAGGGTTTTTAATTTTTTGCATGTCCAAAAAACACACAAACAGTTAAAACCCAAACCCAAACCAAGGGACCAGGTATTTTTTTTGTATTTGGGACATAAATAAACCACTTGGGGCCCCTATACTTGTGGGGCCCCGGGGGAAACTCCTAGTGTGCCCAATGGAAAAGTGCCCCCTTTACCAAGGGGGGTCCATGGATAATCTAACTACCAAACAACAGCTGAAAATTTGAAAACAATTTTCTCCAGTAACTCAGTTAATGTGCTCACCAATGCCCCACCCCCTTTTTTCAAAAAAAAAAAAACCCCTACCCCCTTTTTAATAAGCCCCAATGATTTTTTTGGTTTTTTGGGAATAGGGTTGAAAAATTTAAAACCGTACCCAACAATAAACCCCAGTTACAAAAAAAAAAACGTCCGGGGGTGCGGGCTCCGCTGCCCCTCGCACTCCCCCCCCTCGCGGGGGTCCGGCCGGCGGCCCCCGACCACTCCTCCCGCTGGCTCGGCCCCCGCGCCCGTGTCCCGATAATTGGTCATTACGGGGGTGGGTTTATTTAAGGATCGCCCCCCAGTATTCCGCCGTCTGTTGGGGGCTTCCAGTGTCTAAAAGTAAAGCTGTTCCGTCTGATTCCCCTGTACCATCCGTTCCGCTAGTTTCCTGACCTTGCCCTTTTTCCCCCTGCCCTGACCCCTCTGCCTGCCCCCGACCATGAACCTTGCTGCCTGCCTGACCCTTTGCCTGTCCCCCCAGCCCTGATTACGTTTCTGTACCCGCGTACCCCGCTGCCTTCGCAAGCAAGTCACGTCAGGGTAACGGCCTTGTAACCCCACGCCGCAGCAATCCATCCCGGGTTTTGGCGGGTTTGGGGAAAACCGGGGCTACTTAGATTCCCCCCTGGGGTGGGGGTTTGTTTCACCGCTTGCTTGGCCCTGGTCCACTCCTACGCACAGTACAGACTGGCCCTGGATTCCGCCCGGGGACCCCCTGCCTGATCTCCGGGGGAAACCGACAGCATCGCCCCCGCAGGCCAAATATTTAAATAGGAGAGAGAACCCCACCCCCCCCCGGGTGCCCCCGGGGGGAAAACCCCGGTTTGCTCCGGCTCCGCCCCTCCCCCGGGGCC
>JAODAL010051369.1:0-26719 GCA_025379985.1 Phyllomedusa bahiana
GGCCTGGGTTTTGGCCTAAAAATGGCAAAAATTAAAACCCCCGGGGCTTTTCCGGGGAAAAACGAAATGTTTTTTTTCCCTAAAAAAGGCGCCGGGAGTTAACCCCGACCTTTTCGGAATGAGGCTACAAAAAAATTGGGGGTTTAAACCTTGGTTTCTTGGGGAAACGGGTTGGGGACAGCGGTTTGGGCCTAAAAAAGGCAAAAATTTTAAGCCCCGGGTGGGGGATTCCCGGGGAAAAGAAATGTTTTTTTTTCCGGCAAAATGGCCCGTGGGGTTAACCCCGACCTTTTCTGGGGAAAAGGGTACAAAAAAATTTGGGGGTTAACCTTGGTTTTTTGGAAAAAGGGTCACGGGATCACTGGTTTGGGGCCAAAAATGCAAAAATTTTAAGCCCGGGGTGGGTTCCGCGAAAAACCCAAATGTTTTTTTGCCGCAAAATGGCCCGTGGAGTTAACCCCCCTTTGCTGGGAATGAGGCAAACAAAAAAATTTTAGGGGTTTAACCTTGGTTTTTTGGGAAACGGGGTCACCCCGGGTCAGCTGGTTTGGCCAAAAATGGGGAAAAATTCTAAGGCCCCGGGTGGCGAATTCCGCAAAAAACGAAATTTTTTTGCCGGGGGAAAAGGCGCCGTGGATTAACCCCCACCTTGCTGAAGGAGGCGACAAAAAAATTTGGGGGTTAACCTTGGTTTCTTGGGGAAAAGGGGTCACGGGATCAGGCTTGGTTTTGGGCCCAAAAAGGCAAAAATTTTAAGCCCCGGGGGGGATCCGGCGAAAAAAAGAAAGTTTTTTGCCGGGTAAAAAGGGGCCGTGGAGTTAACCCCGGGCCTTGCTGGAATGGGCTGAACAAAAAAATTGGGGGTTAAGCCTTGTTTCTTAAGAAAACTGGCGTCAGCCGGATCAGGCTGGTATGCCTAAAAATGGCAAAAATTCTAAGCCCGCGGGTGGCGATTGCGGCAAAAACGAAATGATTTTTGCCGGCTAAAATGAGGCGCCGTGGAGTTAACTCCCGACCTTGCTGGAAGAGAGGCTGACAAAAAAAAATTGGAGGGTTAAGCCTTGGTTTCTTGGGAAATCGTGTCCAGCGGATCAGCTGGTTTTGGCCTAAAAAAGGCAAAAAATTCTAAGCCTCCGCGGGTGGCCGATTCCGGCTAAAAACGAAATTGTTTTTTCCGTCTAAATGGCGCCGTGGAGATTAAAAACCCCCGGACCTTGCAGGAAGTGGATGCTGGACAAAAAAAATTGGGAGGGTTAAGCCTTGGTTTTTTGGGAAACGGGGTCAGCGGGATCATGCTGGTTTGGCCGAAAAATGGCAAAAATTCTAAGACCCGGTTGGCCGATTTCCCGAAAAAAAACCGAAATTATTTTGCCGGCTATAATGGCGCCGTGGAGTTAACACCCACCTTGCTGGAAGTGAAGGCTGACAAAAAAAAATTGAGGGTAAGCTTGGTTTCTTGTGAAAACGGTCAGCGGATCAGGGCTGTTTGGCCTAAAAAAATGGCAAAAAATTCTAATCCCGCGGTAAGCGATTCCGGCGAAAAAACGAAATGTTTTTTGCCGGCTAAAATGGCGCCGTGGAGTAACCCCACGACCCTTGCTGGAAGTGGAGGCTGAACAAAAAAATTGGAGGGTTAAGCCTTGGGTTGTTTGGAAAGGGGGTCAGCGGGATCAGGCTGGTTTGGCTAAAAATTGCAAAAAATTCAAGAGCCCGCGGGTGGCGATTCCGGCGAAAAACGAAATGTTTTTCGCCGGCTAAAATGGCGCCGTGGATTTAACCCCGACCTCGCTGGAAGTGAGGCTGAGCAAAAAAATTGGAGGGTTAAGCCTTGGTTTCTCGGGAAACGGGGTCAGGGGGATCAGGCTGGTTTGGCCGAAAAATGGCAAAAATTTTAAGCCCGCGGGTGGCGATTCCGGCGAAAAACGAAATGTTTTGCCGGCTAAATGGCGCCGTTGGGTTAACCCCGACCTTGCCTGGAAGTTAGGCTGAGCAAAAAAATTGGATGGTGTAAGCCTTGGGTTTCTTGGGAACGGGTCCACGGGATCTGGCTTGTTTGGCCTAAAAAATGGCAAAAATTCTAAGCCGCGTGTGCGAGTTCGGCGAGAAACAAAATGTTTTTTGCTGTCTAAAATGCGCAGTGGAGTTAACCCCCGACCTTTGCTGGAAGTGAGGCTGAGGCAAAAAAATTGTAGGGTTAAGCCTTGGTAATCTTGGTAAACGGTTTCACGCGGGATCATGCTTGGTTTGGCCTAAAAATGGCAAAAATTCTAAGCCCGCGGGTGGCGATTCCGGCGAAAACGAAATGTTTTTTGCCGGCTAAAATAAATGGCGCCGTGGAGTTATTAACCCCGACCCCTTGCTGGAATGTGAGGCTGAGCAAAAAAAATGGGTTAATCCTTGAGGGAGGTATGGGAGTTTCTTTAGAAACGGGCTCATCCGTATCAGGCAGGATAGGCCTAAAAATGGCCAAAAATTCTAAGCACGCGGGTGGCGATTTCCCGGCCAAAACGAAATGTGTTTTTTGCCGGCTTAAAATGGCGCCAGTCGGGAGTTAACCCCGACCCATTGCTGGAAGTGAGCTGAGCAAAAAAATAGGAGTTTTAATCCATGGATTCTTGTGAAACGTGTCCAGCTGGATCAAGGCTGTTTGGCCGAAAAATGGCAAAAATACAAAGCCCGCGGGTGCGATTCCGGCGAAAAACGAAATTTTTTGCCGGCAAAAATGGCGCCGTGGGAAGTTAACCCCGACCTTTGCTGAGAAGTGAGGCAGAGCAAAAATATTGGAGGTTAAAAGCCTTGGTTTCCTGGGAAACGGTCAGCGGGATCTGGCTGGTTTGGCCAAAAAATGGCAAAAATAAGCAGCCCTCGGGTGGCGATTCCGGCGAAAAACAAAATGTTTCTTTGTCCGGCTAAAATGGCGCCGTGGAGTTAACACCGACCTTGCTGGAAGTGGAGGCCTGATGCCAAAAAAATTGGAGGTTTAAGCCCTTGTTTTTGGAAACGGGTCAGCGGGTTCAGGGCTGTTTTGGCCTAAAAATGGCAAAATTCTAAGCCCTCGGGGTGGCGATTCCGGCGAAAAACGAAATGTTTTTTGCCTGGCTTAAAATTGCTCCGTTGATTTAACCCCGACCTTGCTGGAATTGAGGCTTAGCAAAAAAATTGGAGGGTTAAGCCTTGGTTTCTTTAGAAACGGCCTCCGCCGGAACAGGCTGGTTTGGCCTAAAAAGGGCAACAATTCTAAGCCCGCGGTGGCGATTCATCTCGGCTAAAACAAATGTTTATTTGCCGGCTAAAATGGCCCGTGGGGGGGAGGTTAACCCCGACCTTGCTGGAAGTGAGGCTTAAGCAAAAAATTGGAGGGTTAAGCCTTGGTTTACTTGGAAACGGGGTCAGCAGGGACAGGGCTGGTTTGCCTAAAAATGGCAAAAATTCTAAGCCCGCTGGTGCGATTCCGCGAAAAACGAAATGTTTTTTGCCGCTAAAATGGCGCCGTGGAGTTAACCCCGACCCTTGCAGGAAGTGAGGCTGAGCAAAAAAATTGAGGTGTTTTTAAGCCTGGTTCTTGGGAAACGGGGTCAGCGTGATCAGGCTGGTTTGGCCGAAAAATGGCAAAAATTCTAAGCCCGCGGGTGGGGATTCCAGGAAAAACGAAATGATTTTTAGCCGCCTAAAAATGGCGCTCGTGGAGTAACCCCTACCATAGCTGGAAGTGAGAGGCTGAACAAAAAAATTTGAGGGTTTAAGCCCTAGTTTTCTATTCTTTGGAAAACGGGGTCAGCGGATCAGCTGTTTTGGCCTAAACATGGCAAAAATGCTAAGCCCGCGGGTGGCGATTCCGCGAAAAACGAAATGTTTATTTGCCGACTAAAATGGCGCCGTGAGAGTTAACCCCGACCTTGCTGGAAGTGATGGCTAGCAAAAAAAATTGGATGGTTAATCCTTGGTTTTTTCTAGGGAAACGGGTCAGCGGGATCAGGCTGGATTTGGCCCTAAAAATGCAAAAATTCTAAGCCCCGGTGGCGATTACCGGTCGAAAAACGAAATGTTTTTTCTGCCTGCTAAAATGGCGCTGTGGAGTTAACCCCCGACCATTGCTGGAAGAGAGCTGAGCAAAAAAAATTGGAGGTAAGCCTTGGTGTTGTCTTTAGAAACGGGCTCAGCCGAACAGGCTTTTGGCCTAAAAATGGCACAAAATTCTAAGCCCGGGGTGGCGATTCCCGGCGAAAAACGAAATGTTTTTTTGCCGCTAAAATGGTGACATGGAGTAACCCCGACCTTGCTGGAAGTGAGGCTGAGCAAAAAATAAAAAATTTTTTGGAGTGGTTAAGCCTGGTTTTCCTTGGGAAACGGTTCAGTCCGGATCAGGCTGGTTTGGCCTAAAAATGGCAAAAATTCTAATCCCGCGGGTGGCGATTCCGGCGAAAAACGAAAAGCTTTTTTGCCCGTCTAAAAGTGGCGCCGTGGGAAGTTAACCCCCGACCTTGCTGGAAGGGAGGCTTATCAAAAAATTGAGGGTTTAAGCCTTGGTTTCTTGAGGAACGTGTCAGCGGATCATGGCTGGTTTGAGCCTAAAAATGGCAAAAATGGTTTAAAGCCCGCGGGTGGCGATCCCGGCGAAAAACAACTGTTTTATGCCAGCTAAAATGGCCCGTGGTAGTTAACCCCGACCTTGCTGGAAGTGAGGGCATGAACAAAAAAATTTGGAGGGTTTAAGCCTTGCGGTTTCTTGGGAAACGGGGGTCAGCGGGATCAGGCTGGTTTGGCCTAAAAAAGGCAAAAATTCTAAACCCGCCGGGTTTCGCTTCCGGCCGAAAAACGAAATGTTTTTTGCCGGCTAAAATGGCGCCGTGGAGTTAACCCCGACCTTGCTGAAGTGAGGCTTATCAAAAAAATTGGAGGTTAAGCCATAGATTATTCTTGGGAAACTGGGGTCAGCGGATCAGGCTGGTTTGTCCTAAAAATGGCAAAAATTCTAAGCCCCGGGAGGTCGATTTCGGCGAAAAACGAAATAGATTTTTTGCCGTCTAAAATGGCGCCAGTGGAGTTATAACCCCGACGCTTGCCTTGGAAGTGAGGCTGAGCAAAAAAATTGGAGGATTAAGCATTGGTTTCTTGGGAAACGGGGTCAGCGGGATCAGGCTGTTTGGCCTAAAATGGCAAAAATTTCTAAGCCCTCGGGTGGCGATTCCGGCGAAAAACGAAATGTTTTTTGCCGGCTAAAAAATGGCGCCGAGAGTTAACCGCCGACCTTGCGGAAGTGAGGCTGAGCAACAAAAAATGGAGGTTAAGCCTTGGTTCTCGGGAAACGGGTCACGGATCAGGCTAGTTTCGCCTAAAAATGGCAAAAATTCTAAGCCCGGGGTGGCGATTCCGGCGAAAAACGAAATGTTTTTTGCAGGCGAAATTGGCGCCGTGGAGTTAACCCCGAACAAGCTGGAAGGGAGGCTGATCAAAAAAATTGGAAGGGTTAACCTTGGTTTCTTTGGGAAACGGTCAGCGGGATCAGGTGGTTTGGCCTAAAAATGGCAAAAATTTTAAGCCCGCGGGTGGCGATCCCGGCGAAAAACGAAATGTTTTTTGCCAGCTAAAATGGCGCCGTGGAGTTAACCCCGACCTTGCGGAAGTGAGGCTACAAAAAAAATTGTGAGGGTGAAGCTTGTTTTCTTGGAAACGAGGTCAGCGGATCAGCTGGTTTGGCTAAAAAGGCAAAAATTCCCTAAACCCGCGTGGATTTGCGATCCGGTCGAAAAACGAAATGTTTTGTTAGCCGGCCTAAAATGGGCGCCGTGGAGTTACACCCCGACCTTGGCTGGAAGTGAGCGGCTGACAAAAAAATTGAGGGTTACGCCTATGTTTCTATGGGAAACGGGTCAGCGGGGATCTCCGCTGGTTTGGCCTAAAAATGGCAAAAATTCTAATCCCGCGGTGGCGATTTCCGGCGAAAACGAAATGTTTTTTGCCGGCTAAGATGGCGCCGTGGAGTTAGACCCCGACCTTGCTGAATTGAGGCTGAGCAAAAAAATTGGAGCTGGTTAAGCCTTGGTTATCTTGGAAACGGGGCTCCAGCGGGATCAGGCTTGTTGTGGCCGAAAAATTTCAAAAATGTCTACTAGCCCGCGGGTGCGCGATCCGGCGAAAAACGAAATGTTTTTTGCCGCTAAAATGGCGCCGGGTAGTTTAACCTCCCCGACCTTGCTGGAAGTGAGGCTGAGGAAAAATATGGAGGGTTAAGCCCTAGGTTTCTGGAAACGGGGTCTGCGGTGAATCAGGCTGTTTGGCCTAAAAATGGCAAAAATTTTAAGCACTCCGGTGGCGATACCGGCGAAAAACGAAATGTTTTTGCCGGCTAAAATGGCGCCCGTGGAGTTAACCCCGACCATTGCTGGAAGTGAGGCTGAACAAAAAATTGAGGGTTAAGCCTTGATTCTTGGGAAACGGGGTTCCAGCGGGATCAGGCTGGTTGGCCTAAAAATGGCAAAAATTCTAAACCCGCGGGTTTGCAGATTCCAGCTAAAACGAAATGTTTTTTTGCCGGCTAAAATGGCGCCGTGGTAGTTAACCCCGACCTTGCTGAAGTGAGGTCTGAGCAAAAAAATTGGAGGTTAAGCCTTGGATTCTTGTAAACGGGGTCAGCGGATCAGTCTGGTTTTGGCCTTAAAAATGGCAAAAATTCTAAGCCCGCGGGTGGCGATTCGGGAAAAACTGAAATGTTTTTTTGCAGGCTAAAATGGCGCCGAGGCGTTAACCCGTCCGTTCGCTGGAGTGAGGCTGAAACAAAAAAATTGGAGGGTTAAAGCCTTGTTTCTTGAAACGGGGTTCAGCGATCAGGCTGGTTTGGCCTAAAAAATGGCAAAAATTCTAAACCCGCGGGTTGCGATTCCGGCGAAAAACGAAAATGTTTTATGCCGGCTAAAATGGCGCCGTGGAGTTAACCCGACCTTGGCTGGAAGTGACACAAGGCTGAGCAAAAAAATTGGAGAGGTTTAAGCCTTGTTCTTGGGAAACGGGGTCAGCGGGATCAGGCAGGTTTGGCCTAAAATGGCAAAATTCTAAGCCCGCGGTGCGAATCCGCGAAAAACGAAATGTTTTTTGCCGCTAAGAATGGCGCCCGAGGAGGGAGTTGAACCCCGACCTTTGCTGGAAGTGAGGGCTGAGCAAAAAATGGAGGGTTTAAGCCTTTGTTTCTTGGGATACGGGGTCAGCGGGATCAGGCTGTTTGGCCGAAAAATGCAAAAAGTTCTAAGCCCGCTGGGTTGACGATTCCGTCGAAAAACAAATGTTTTTTGCCGCTAAAATGGCCCTGGTGGAGTTAACTCCCGGACCTTGCTGGAAGTGAGGCTGAGCAAAAATATTGGACGGTTAAGCCTTGTATTCTTGGGAAACGGGGTCAAGCGGGATCAGGGCTGGTTTGCATAAAAAAATGGCAAAAAATTCTAAGCCCAGGGTGCGATTTCCGGCGAAAACGAAATGTTTTTTAGCCGGCTAAAATTGCGCCGTGGAGTTAACCCCGACCTTTCTGGAAGTGAGGCATGAGCAAAAAAATTTGAGGATTAAAGCCTTCGTTTATCTTGGGAAAGCGGGGTCAGCGGGATCAGACTGGGTTTGGCCGAAAAATGGCAAAAATTTAAGCACCGGGATGGCGGATTCCGGCGAAAAACGAAATGTTTTTTGCGGCCTCAAAGGCGCCGTGGAGTTTTAACCCCGGCCTTGCATAAGTGAGCTGATCAAAAAAATGGAGGGATTAAGCCTAGGGTTTCTCGGGAAACGGGTCAGCGGTATCTGGCTGGTTTGGCCTAAAAATTGGCAAAAATTCTAAGCCCGCGGGTGGCGATGTCCGGCGAAAAACGAAATTGTTTTTATTGCCGGCCCCTAAAAATGGCGCCGTGGAGTTAACCCCGACGTTGCTGGAAGTGAGGCTGAGCAAGAAACTTGGAGGTTAAGCCTTGGTTTTCTTGGAAACGGGTCAGCGGGATCTGGGCTGGTTTTGCCTAAAAATGGCAAAAATTCTAAGCCCGTCGGTGGCGATTCCGGCGAAAAACGAAATGTTTTTTGCCGGCTAAAATGGCGCACTGGAGTTAACCCCGACCTTGCAGGTAAGTGAGCGCTGAGCAAAAAAATTCGAGAGGGGTTAAGCCTTGTTTCTTTAGAAACGGGCTCAGCCGATCAGGGCTGGTTTGGCCTAAAAATTGGCAAAAATTCTAAGCCCGCGGGTGGCGATATTCCGGCGAAAAACGAAATGTTTTTGGCCGGCTAACAATGGCGCCGTGAGTTAACCCCGACCTTGCCTGGAAGTGATGCTGTAGCAAAAAAATTGGAGGGATAGCTTGGTTTCTTGTGAAACGGGGTCAGCGGGATCAGCTTGGTTAGGCCTAATAAATGCAAAAATTCTAACCCGCGGGTGGCGATATCGTCGAAAAAAAACGAAATTGTTTTATATTGCCGGCTTAAAAATGGCGCCGTGGATGTTAGACCCCGAGCCATTGCTGGATGTGAGGCTGTGATCAAAAAAATTGGAGGGTTAAGCCTGTTTCTTGGAAAACGGTCAGCTGGGATCAGGCTGGTTTGCCTAAAAAGGCAAAAATTCATAAGCCGCGGTTGGCGATACCGGCGAAAAACAAATGTTTTTTTTGCCGGCTAAAATGGGCCGTGGAGTTAACCCGACCGTATTGCTGGAAGGAGTAGGGCTGAGCAAAAATTATTGGAGGGTTAATAGCCTTCGGTTCTTGGGAAACGGGGTCAGCGGGATCAGGCTGGTTTGGCCTAAAAATGGCAAAAATTCTAAGCCCGCGGGTGGCGATACCGGCGAAAAACGAAATGTTTTTTGCCGGCTAAAATGGCGCGGCCGAGTAGTTAACCCGACCTTGCTGGAAAAGTGGGGGGGAGGGGGCTGAGCAAAAAAATTGGAGGGTTAAGCCTTGGTTTTCCTTGGAAACGGGGTCAGCGGGATCAGGCTGGTTGGGCCTAAAAAATGGCAAAAATTCTAAGCCCGCGGGTGGCGATTCCGGCGGAAAACGAAATGTTTTTTGCCGGCTACAATGGAGCCGTGGAATTAACCCCGACATTGCTCGAATAGGCCTGAAACAAAAAAATTGGAGGTTAAGCCCTTGTTTCTTGGGGGAAACGGGGTCAGGGGATCAGAGCTGGTTTGGCCTAAAAATGGCAAAAAATTCCTAAGACCCGCGCGGGTTGCGATACCGCGAAAAAACGAAATGTTTATATTTGTCCGCAAAAATGGCGCCGTGGAGTTAACCCGACCTTTGCTGGAAGTGAGGCTGAGAGCAAAAAAATTGGACAGGTTAAGCCTTGGTTTCTTGGAAACGCGGGGTCAGCGTGTATCAGACTGGTTTGCCTAAAATTGCAAAAATTCTAAGCCCGCGGGTGGCGATTCCTTCCGCGAAAAACGAAATGTTTTTTGGGCGGCTAAAAATGAGCCGCGTGGAGTTAAAACCCCGACCTTTGGCTGAAGTGAGGCAGGAGCAAAGAAAAATTGTTGGAGTTAAGCCTTGGTTTCTTCTTGGGAAACGGGGTCAGCGGGATCAGGCTGGTTTTTGGCCGAAAAATGGCAAAATTCTACAGGCCCGCGGGTGACGATTCCCGGCGAAAAAACGAAATGTTTATTTGCGCTTAAATATGGCTCCGTGGAGTTAACCCCGACCTTGCTGGAAGTTAGGCTGAGCAAAAATATGGGAGGGTTAAGCCTTGGTTTCTTGGGAAACGGGGTCAGCGGTATCAGGCTGGTTTGGCCTAAAAATGGTAAAAATTCTAAGCCCGAGGGTGGCGATTCCGGCTAAAAACGAAATGTTATTTTGCCGGCTAAAATGGCGCCGTGGAGTTAACCCCGACTTGCTGAAGAGAGGCTGAGGAGCAAAAAAATTGGAGGGTTTAAGCCTTGGTTTTCACTGGAAACGGGCTCAGGCCGGATCAGCTGTTTTGCCTAAAATGGCAAAAATTCTAAGCCCGCGGGTGGCGATTCGGCGAAAAAACGAAAGTGTTTTTTTGCGACCCTAAAATGGCGCCGTGGAAGTTAACCCTCGCCCTTGCCCTGGAAGGGGAGGCTGAGCAAAAAAATTGGAGGGATAAGTCCCCTTGGTTTCTTGGAAACGTGTCAGCTGTGATCAGGCTGGTTTGCCTAAAAATGCAAAAACTTTTAACCCGCGGTTGGCGAACCCAGTGCGAAAAACGAATGTTTTTTGCCATCTAAAATGGCGCCGTGGAGTTAACCCCGACCTTGCTGGAAGTGAGGCTGAACAAAAAAATGGAGGGTTAAGCCTTGGTTTCTTGGAAACGGGGTCCAGTCGTGATCAGCTGGTTTGGCCTAAAAATGGCAAAAGTCTAAACCCGCGGGTGCGATTCCCGGCGAAAAACAAATGTTTTTTGCCGGCTAACAAGTCGCCGTGAGTTTAACCCCTACCTTGCTGGAAGTGAGGCTGAGCAAAAAAATTGAGGGTTAAGTCCTTGGTTTCGTTTGGGAACGGGGGTCTGCGGATCAGGCTGGTGTTGGCCTAAAAATGGCAAAAATTTCTAGAGAAGCCCCCGTCGGGTGGCGATTCCGGCGAATAAACGAAATTTCTTTATTGCCGGCTAAAATGGCGCGTGGAGTTAACCCCGACCTTGCTGTAATAGGCTGAGCAAAAATGAGGATAAGCCTTGGTTTCTGGGAAACGGGGTCAGCGGGATCTAGACTGGTTTGGCCTCAAAATGGCAAAATTCCTAAGCCCGCGGGTGGCGATTCCGGCAAAAAACGAAAGTGTTTTTTGCCGTCTAAAATGGCGCCGTGGAGTTAACCCCGACCTGCAGGAAGTGAGGCTGGTGAGCAAAAATATTGAGGTAAAGCCATGGTTTCTTGTGAAACGGGGTCATCGGTATCAGGCTGGTTGGGCCTAAAAATTGGCAAAAATTCTAAGCCCGAGGGTGGCGATTCCGGCGAAAAACGAAAGTATTTTTGCCGGCTAAAAGGCGCCAGTTTGGGAAAGTTAACCCGACCTTGTCTGGAAGTGAGGCTGAGCAAAAAAATTGAGGGTTAAGCCTTGGTTTCTTCTTGGGAAACGGGCTCAAGACCGATCAGGCTGGTTTGGCTAAGAATGGCAAAAATTCTAAGCCCGCGGGTGGCGATTCCGGCGAAAAACTAAATGTTTTTTGAGCCGTGCTAAATGGCGCCGTGTAGTAAACCCCGACCTTGCTCGAAGGGAGGCAGAGCAAAAAAAATTGGAGGGTTAAGCCTTGGTTTCTTGGGAAAATCGGGGTCTGCGGGTTCAGGCTGGTTTGGCCTAAACATGGAAAAATTTTTAAGCCCCGGTGGCGACCCGGCGGAAAAACGAAATGTATTTTGCCAGCTAAAATGGCGCCGTGGAGTTAACCCAGACCTTGCTGGAACTGAGGCTGAACAAAAAAATTGGAGGGTTAAGCCTTGGTTTCTTGGGAAACGGTGTCAGCGTGATCAGGCTGGTTGGCTAAAAATGGCAAAAATTCTAAAAACCCCCCAGCGGTTGCGATTCCGCGAAAAACGAAATGGTTTTTGCCGGCTAAAATGGCGCCGTGGAGTTAACCCCGACCTAGCATGAAGTGAGTCTGAGCAAAAAAATTGGAGTGTTAATAAGCCTTGGTTTCTTGGAAACCGGGTCCAAGCGGAGATCAGGCTGGTTTGGCCTAAAAAATGTCAGAAAATTCTAAGCCCCACAGCGGGTGGCGATTCCGCGAAAAACGAAATGTTTTTTGGCCCCCTAAAATGGCGCCGTGGATTTAACCCCGACCTTGCTTGAATTGAGGCTGAGCAAAAAAATTGGCGGTTTAAGCCTTGGTTTCCTTGGAAACGGGGGTCAGCGATCAGGCTGATTTGGCCGAAAAATGGCAAAAATTTTAAGCCCCAGCTGTGGCTATTCCGTCGAAAAACGAAATGTTTTTTGCTGGCTAAAATCGGCGCCCGTGGAGTAACCCCGACCTTGCAGGAAAGTGAGGATGAGCAAAAAATTGAGGGTTAAGCCTGTTTCTTGGGAAACGGTGAACAGCGGGATCAGGCTGGTATTGGCCTAAAAAAGGCACAAAATTCAAAAGCCCGCGGTTGGCGATTCCGGCGAAAAACGAAATGTTTTTTTGCCGGCTAAAATGGCGCCGTGGAGATAAACCGACCTTGCTGGAAGTGAGCTGAGCAAAAAAAAAATGGAGGTAACCTTGGTTTCTGGGAAACGGGGTCACGGATCAGGCTGTTTGGGCCCGAAAAATTCAAAAATTCTAAGCCCGCGGGTGGCGATTCCCCGCGAAAAACGAAATGTTTTTTTTGCCGGCTAAAATGGCGCCGTGAGAGTTAACCCCGACCTTGGCTGGAAGTGAGCTGAGCAAAAAATTGGAGGGTTAATCCTTGGTTTCTATGGAAACGGGCTCTAGCCTGATCAGGCTGGGTTTTGCCTAAAAATGGCAAAAAATTTCTAAGCCCGCGGGTGCGATTCCGGCGAAAAAACGAAAATGTTTTTTGCCGCTTAAAATAGGCGCCTTGGAGTTAACCCTCGACCTTGCTGAGAGTGAGGCTGCGCAAAAAAATAGGAGGTTTTAAGCCATGGTTACTTAGGGAAAAGGTGTTCAGCGGATCAGTGCTGGTTTGGCCTAAAAATGGCAAAAAATTCTAAGCCCTCCGGGTGCGATTCCGGCGAAAAACTAAATGTTTTCTTTGCTCGCTAAACTGGGCTCCGTGGAGTTAACCCCGACCTAGCAGGAAGTGAGGCTGAGCAAAAAAATGGAGGGTTAAGCCTTAGGTTTCTTTGAAACGGGGTCAGCCGGGATCCAGGCTGGTTTGGCCGAAAAATGAAAAATTCTAAGCCCGCGGTGGCGATTCCGGCGAAAAACGAATGTTTTTTGCCTAAAATAAAATGGCGTCCGTGGAGTTAACCCCGAGCCTTGCTGAAGTGAGGCTGAGCAAAAAATTGCAGGGTTAAGCCTTGTTTCTTGGGGAAACGGGGTCAGCGGGATCCAGGCTGGTTGCTAAAAATGGCAAAAATTCCTAAAGCCGCAGGTGGCGATTCCGGCGCCCGCGGTGGCGATTCCGGCGAAAAACGAAAAGTATTATGCCGCCTAAAATGGCGCCGTGGAGTTAACCCCGACCTTGCTGGTTGTGAGGCTGAGCAACAAAAATTGGAGGGTTAAGCCGTGGTTTCTTGGGAAACGGGGTAAGCGGGATCAGGCTGGTTTGGCCTAAAAATGGCAAAAATTCTAAGCCCGCGGGTGGCGATTCCGGCGAAAAACGAAATGTTTTTTGCCGACTAAAATGGCGCCGTGGAGTTAACCACCCGACTGCTGGAAGTGAGGCTGATAAAAAAATTGTAGGGTTAAGCCTTGGTTTCTTGGGAAACGTGGGTCAGCGTGGATCAGGCTGGTTGGCCTAAAAATGGCAAAAATCCTAAGCCCGCGGGTGGCGTTTCCGGCGAAAAACGCAATCTTTTGTGCCGGCTAAATGGCGCCGTGGAGTTAACCCCGACATTGCTGGAAGTGATGGGCCTGAGCAAAAAAATGGAGGGTTAAGCCTTAGGTTTCTTGGGAAACGGGTCCTTCGGATCATGCTGGTTTTTTCGCCTAAAAATGGCAAAAAATTTTAAGCCCTCGGGTGGCAATTCCGAGCGAAAAACGAAAATGTTTATTGCCGCTAAACTGGCGTCCGTGGGAGTTTAACCCCGACCTTGCTGGAAGTGAGGCTGAGCAAAAAAATTGGAGGGTTAAGCCTTGGTTTCTTGGGAAACGGGGTCAGCGGGATCATGCTGGATTCTCATAAAAATGCAAAAATTCTAAGACCCGCGTGTGGGCGATTCCCGGTCGAACAAACGAAAAGTTTTTTGCCGGCTAAAATGGCGCCGTGGAGTTAACCCGACCTTTCTGGAAGTGAGGCTGAGCAAAAAAATTGGAGGGTTTTAAGGCCTTGGTTTTCTTGGGAAACTGGGTCGCGGATCAGCTGGTATGGCCTACAAAAGGCAAAAATTCTAAGCCATCGGGTGAGCGATTCCGGCGAAAAACGAAAATGTTTTTTGCCGGCTAAAATGGCGCCGGTGGATTTAACCCCGACCCTGGTGCTGGAAGTGAGGCTGGAGCAAAAAAAATTTGGAGGGCTAAGCCTGGTTTCTTGTGAAAACGGGGTCAGCGGAGATCAAGGCTGGTTTGGCCGAAAAATGCAAAAATTCTAAGCCCCCGGGGGGGCGATCCGGCGAAAAACGAAATTTTTTTGCCCGGGTAAAATGGGCCCCTGGGGTTTAAACCCCGACTTTTCTGGAAGAGGTGAGCAAAAAAATTGGGGGGTTAAGCCTGGTTTTTTTGGAAACGGGGTTTTAGCGGATCAGGGGGGGTTTTTTGGGCCAAAAAAAAGGCAAAAATTCAAGCCCCGGGTGGCGAAATTCCCGGGGAAAAAAGAAATGTTTTTGCCCGGGTAAAAATGGCGCCGTGGATTTAACCCCGACCTTGCGGGGGAAGTGAGGGTGACAAAAAATTGGAGGGGTTAAGCCTTGTTTTTTTTGGGAAACGGGTCAGCGGGATCAGGTGGGGTTTTGGCCTAAAAATGGGAAAAAATTTTAAGCCCGCGGGGGCGATTCCGCGAAAAAAGAAATGTTTATTTTGCCGGCTAAAATGGCGCCGTGGAGTTTAACACCCCGCCCTTGCTGGAAAGTGAGGCGAGCAAAAAAATTGTAGGGTTTAAGCCTTGGTTTCCTTGGGAAACGGGTCAGCGGGATCTAGCTTGGTTCGGCCTAAAAATGGCAAAAATCTAAGCCCGTCGGGTAAGCGATACCAGGCGAAAAAACGAAAATTTTTTTGTCCTGCAAAAATGGACGCCAGTTGATTAATCCCACAAGACCTTTCCGGACCTCACAGGCTGGGGAAGTGAGGCTGAGCAAAAAAATGGGAGGGTTACGCCCTTCGGTTTTCTTCTTGGGAAAGCGGGGGTCAGCGGGATCAGGCTGGTATTGGCCTAAAAATGTGGCAAAAAATATTAAAGCCCGCGCGCCGTGGCCATTTCCGGCGGAAAAACAGAAATGTTTTTTTTGACCAGGCTAAAAATGGCGCCGTGTTGAGTTAGACGCCCGCCCGTCTTGCTTTTCCAGTACATGTCTTGCTCAAAACAGATTGGAGGGAACATAGCCCATATCATTCGACCGAAGACTCTCATTCCTAAGGTGCAGAGCTGAACTATACTGCGCGTGTCACACAGTACACATTAGCGGGCGGGTCGCATGTCACCACCTTTCCAAATGGTTGAACTGCAACGCGTATCAGTCAGAACTAACGGCTTGTGCCAGCCGACATCATGGGCAGAGTCACGTTCCACAGCGCGGATAACCTTCCTTTCCAAAAACATGCCAGTAACCCACAGCACACTTCAATAAATATGTAGAACAGAAAGGATGGCCAGTCCTTGAGCTTATCGTGTTTGATTTTCCACAGGTGCACGGCAGCTAGTGGGACGTCCGGCTCGCTGTAACTACGTTCAGGGGCCAGTACATGTCCTTTTACCAGCACACTGGGTGAAGATGCTTCCGGCCCAAAGGCACACCAACAACTAGGACAGGAAGAACGCCACTTTTCTCGCTCCTCCATCGGCGGGCACCTGCCGCGCAATGAGTACCGCGGCCCATCCTCTCCACCACCACGCGATACCCATCTCAAGCCTCCACAAGTACTGCCCATCATACAACATGGTGTAGGGCAACAGCGTGTCACGCATTTCTAACACCTGTCTTGCCCTCGTGAATGAAGTCTCACGACAGGGGAGGAACTGCTCCGCGTCATGCACAGCTCAGAGACGCGATCGATGTGTGGCATTCTCGTATTCTCTCCTAGTCTGCGCCACTGTAAACAAATCGGAACCATGAGTGGCACCAGGTGGATAATGCGGGAGATGAACACAGGTGTCCCGCGCTGCACGAGGAGGGACATGGAGTCCATGCCCCTGCATGGCGCGCATGTTCACTCTGGTTGTGCGCGCGCTGTGTTTCCTGAAGTCTTAAGCACAGACTCTGATCTTCAGACGATTCTGAAATGGCCCAGGAACACTCTGCATGCACTTCAATCCATTCCTAGAAAGCCAGGAACACCCTCTCGAGTTGCAGCGTGCGGCCAACAACACTCTGATATGCGCTTTTTCCACTCGTTTGAATTCCAGCCTGCCAACATGTTGGACTGACTGTATGAACAGAGAAAGGCCATTAACATTTTTTGATGTAATTCCCAGCGGACAGGAGTATTTTCCCCGTGTAACTTTGATGTCAGCCAGTGGCACGCTCATGCGTGACAACTACCGTTTGTTGAGGTCCCCCCCCCCCCCCCCGGGGGGAGGGGGGGCCCCCCCCCCCCCACACCCCATTGAGGAGGCCAATGTTATTTGTCAGTCACCCAGGACACGGAATGAATAACGTCATTCCCACTCACTACTCTCATTGTTCTGACAGAATGCTGAAAAATCTGTCTGGCAGGGGACTGGAGACGTGGCGACTACATCTCGTGGCCACATGAGTCCGGGGGGACTAAATGGAGGAGGAGGAGGACATTGGAGCAAGAAAGCATTGTCTGGTGAAATGATGGATTTTATACTCAGGTGACAAGAAGGAGGATCAGGAGCAGCTTAGAGGTAATAGTGAGATGAGGAAGAACGAGGCAGTTGACCCGAAAGCACCGTGGCAGTATACAGTGGAGCTGGAGAGGCAGTCTGGCACCCTCGGATCAACTTGGTTATCATAGTGATTGGCCCAGCACGCATGGCATGCATTTCCCTGGCTCAATGACAGCCGAATAAATCTCAGCACACTCGACAGAGTGGATGATCTGGGTTTCTAGCTCTCCACTCTATTGGGAACCTTAGCGCTCTTGGGTTCCAACTCATTGGCCTCCAGTCTATTGAGAGGCTGATCTCAGAGCCTACAAATACTAATAAGGGAACTCCCATATTCAGTTTGGCCGCGTGCCGTATGTGCACATCGTCCCCTCCTCTGACCGGTCTGACCGGGGGTTCTTCAGCCGCTCACTGTAATACTGGCGCGGCTGGATAGGCCAGGGGAGAGGTGGGGGGGCTCGGGTTCAGTCAGTACCGCTCCATCAGCTCAGCAACTAAGTCGGATTCAGTCAAGATCGAGCAGCATTCCCTCTAGCCAGCCTAGAGAGTGACGACAGTCTCGCCAGCAGACATCAGACCTGAGGACCTGGAGCAGACTCTGAACCAACAGGTTGGTAGCCTACTTGAAAAGCACATCAGCCACCCCAAGTTATAATACCCGCTGGACCTACTGGGCCAGCCAAACTGAGATTGTGGCCGCAACTTGCCGGAGATTCTTTGCATGGCGAGAGCCTGTCCTGCCCGACCCAGTAGTGTTGGAACAGAGCGGGGTGTTAAGCTGGGCTGGCTGGTGGGCATACAGTTACCCCAAGGAGAACTCCGCTGTCCACGCTCACATGTCTGGCGAACGACTGCACCCCTTTGTCAACAGAATTGCGATCAGGTGTGGATCGGCTCTAGGATCCCACATCTACGCGCGAGCTTACGGCTTCAGACACATCAGCCATGACGCCCACACCAAACTGTGATAAATGAGTCTTGGTTCAAACTACCTGCCCAGCCACTATTCCTGAATGCCGCCACCCTCCTATCCACAATCTGGCTGACAGTTTCTCCCATCTGCCGACCAACCATCTTTAACAGGGACTGGTATTAGCCACCCACGCTCCACACACTCCTTTCATTGTGCCACGATGCGTCCATGACCTAATGGCTGTGCTTGTATGCTAGCATGCGCCACGTTGACCTGCATACTGTCTGTCATTGTGCCACTCTCCTGACCTCATGCGTTGCCCTCGCCGCAGTCACCTCCACTCTTACATTGTCCCACTCTGTGGCCTATTCCTGTTTTTTTGCACCCCAGCATGTCATTGTGCCATGTCTGACCTCAATGCTACACGCTGTGGCTGCTGCCGTGACCTACACACTGTGTCATTGTGCCCTGTCGACCTCATGCTGCTGCTGTGGCTGCTGCCGTGACCTCCACACTGTGTCATTGTCCCACTCTGTGGCCTACTCCTTTTTTTTTTGCACCGTCCATAATTTCATTGTGCCACTGTCTGACCACATGCGCTGCTGTGGCCTGCTGCCCGTGATCTACCAGTGTCATTGTCCACTCTGTTGGCCTACTCCTGTTTTTTGCCACCCCCTCCAGAATGTTCAATGTGGCCACTGTCTGACCTCATGCTGCCAGCTGTGGCTGATGCCGTGACCTACACACTCTGTCCCATTGTGCCACTGTCTGACCCTCATGCTCTTGCTGTGGCTGCTGCTTTTGACCTACACACTGTCATTGGCCACTGTCTGACCTCATGGCTGGCTGCTGTGGCTGATGCCGTGACCTACACACTCTGTCATTGTGCCACTGTCTACCTCATTGCGCTGCTGTGGCTGCTGCCGTGACCTCCACACGCTGTGTCATTGTGCCCACTGTCCTGACCTAGCATGCAGCTGCCTGGCTGCTGCGCCGGATCCCACAAACTGTTGCTCGTTGTTGTCCCACCTCTATGTGGCCTACTCCTGTTTTTTGCCACACCATCCACACATATTCATTCTGTGCCCACTTGTCTATCAACCTCATGCGATAGCGGCTGTGGCTTACACTGCCGCGTGACCTCCACACTGTGTCATTGTCCCCCTCATTCTGATGGCCGTACCCCTGTTGTTTAACCACCTCCGAGAATGTAGCGTTGAGTGCCTCTCTGATCCACCTCATGCTCTGCTAGCAGTGGTACTGCCGTGACGCTCAACACACTTTCTGGGGTTTGTCAATTGCCCACTCTGAATATGCATACTTCCTGTTTTTTGCGAGCGACCCTCCAGAATCTCATTGTGCCACTGCTCTGACCTCATGCTGTGCTGCTCGATGGTGCTAGACTTGTGCAATGACCTACACACTCTGTCATTGCGTGTCACACTGTCTGACCTCATGCTGCTTCGGTGACCTACACACTCTGTACATTGTGCCACTGTCCTGACCTACACATGCTGCGCCTGTGGCTGATGCGTCCCTACACAAACTCTGTCCATTGTGCCATCATGGTCTTCACCCTATGCTGACTGCCTAGTGGCTCTGGCGTGACCAACCCTGTGGTCATCTGTACCACTCTGTGGCCTACTCCTATTTTGCCACCTCCAAATGTCAATTGGGGTGGGCCACTGTCTGAACTCTACGCTGCAGCTGTGATGCTGTGCTTCTCTCCACCGTAGACGTCCTCACACCCATTGTGCGCACTCATGTGACCTACTCCAGTTACTTTTACGCCACCTCCAGAAAATCGTCCGATTGTGACACCTCGTCTGACACCTCAATGCTACTGGCTCGTGCTGCAGCCGGCGGACAGTACCATACTAGCGCGCGAGATTCTTAGTCGCCACTGTCTGACCTGCAATGCTGCTGCTGTGGCTGCTGTCCAGTGACCTACAGCTCTGTATCATTGCTCCCACTTTCCCTATTCCTGTTTCTTTCCCACCTCCAGAAATGTCATTGTGCCACTGTCTGACTCTTCATGCTGCTGCTGTGGCTGCTGCCGGTGACCTACCACTTTAAGTCCATTGGTGCCATTGTCTGACCTAATGCTGCTGCTGTGTGGCTGCTGCCCGTGACCTACACCTGACTCATGTTGCCACTGTCTTCACACTCTATGCTAGGCTCGGCGATGTGGCCTGATGCGGTGACCTACACAACTCTGTCTGTGCCTACTGATCCTGACACCATCATGCTGCACGCAAGAGTGGAGTGAGCAGCTGCTCTTAAAGTGACCTAACACACGAGTGTCTATTGTGCCACGTCTGACTCATGGCTGCTGCGTGGATGCTGCCCCCGTGACTACACACTGTGTCATTGGAGCCCACTCTGTGCGCCTCATACTCCGATTATATTCACTTGCACACCTGTCCAGACAAATGTCATTTGCACAGTTCCGATGATCCTCATTCTGCTGCTGTGGCTGCTCGCCGTGCAACCTCCACACTGTGTAGCATTGATCCATCTGTGATGCCTACTCCTGGTCTTTGCCACCACCTCCAGAATGTCCCAGTGTGCCACTGTCAGACCTCATAGCTTCTGGGCTTAGCCGTGGGATCAATGCCGTGCGCTACATCACCCTCTGTCATTGTGCCAACTGTCTGACCCATGCTGCTAGCTGTGCTGCTGACCCGTTGCACCTACACACTCGTCATTCTGTGCACACTGTCATGATCACATGCTGCTGGCTGTGGCTGCTCACAGTGCACCTACTACAACTGTCCATTGTCCACGCTCACATGCTGCTGCAGTGGCTGCAGCCGTGACCAACACACTATCATTTGTGCCACTGTTCTGACCTAAGCTGGCTAGTGGCTTGCTGCCGACCTACAAACTGTGTTCATGTCCTACTCTGTGGCCTACTCCTGTTTTTGCCACCGCTCCAGAATGTCATCTGTGCCACTGTCTGACGCTCACTGTGCTGCGAGGGGTTTGCTGCCCGTGACCTTCACGACTTTTGTCATTGTCCCACTGCTAGTGGCCTACCTGTTTTTGTGCCACTCCAGACTGTCCTATGTGCCACACAGTCTGACCTCATGCTGCTGCTGTGGCTGATGCGTCGACCTACAACACACTCGATTCATGGTGCCACTGTCTGACCTCATGCTGAGCTTACTGACCTACACACTGTCATTGTGCCACTGTCTGAGCTCTCATGCTGCTGCTAGTCTGCAGCTGCGCCGTAATCTCCTGCCACACTGGTCATTGGTCCCAGCTCTGTGGGCCTCCTCCTGTCATTATTTGCCACCCTCCAGCAATGTCTTCTGATGCCACGGTTCTGACCTCATGCTTGGCGAGCGCTGTAGCTGCTGCCAGTGACTCCACGACACTGTGTTATTGTGTCCCCACTCTGTGGCCCAACTCCTGTTTTAGAGCCACCTGCAGAATGTCATTGTGCCACTGTCTGAGCCATCACGCGCTTGCTGTGGCTAGCTGCCGAGACCTACACATCTGTGTCATTGTGCCACTGTCTGACCTCATGCTGCTGCTGTGGCTGCGATGTGCCAATACCTACACACTGTGTCATTGTCCCACACTGCTATGTGGCACGGATTCCCTGTTTTTGCCACCTCCAATGTCCAATGTTTGCACAGGTCAGTGACCGTCATGGCATTGCACGCTGCTGGCTAAGCTTACACGCACCACCTATCCACTCAGCAGAGATGCATTCTGGACGCCCACGTCTGTGTGGCCTACTCTCATAGTCTTTCGCCACCTCCCGATGCATTGTGCCACTGTCCTGGACCACACATGCCCTGCTGTGGCTGCTAGCCCCTTGTGACCTAGAATCTCTCTCTGTCATTTGTGCCCACTGTCTGACCTCATGCTGCGAGCTCAGTGAGCGCTGCTGCCGGTGACCTACACACAGTCATTGTGCCACACTGTACCTGATCACATGCTGCTGCTTGTCTGACGCTGCTTCGTCGCCTACACACTATCATTGTCCCACTGTTCTGAGCCTCATGCTGAGCGTGCTATAGTGGCTGCTGCCGTACCTACGCACTCTCCTCATCAAGAAGAACTCACAGTCAATACAGTGCGCACATAGTTACATGCACTCTTCATCAGATGCTGTGGCTGCTGCTGTGACTACAAACTGTGTCATTGTCCCACTCTGTGGCCCCCCTGCTTTTTTTTGCCCATCTCAGAATGTCCATTGTGTCACTGTCTGACCTTCATGCTGCTGCTGTGCTGATGCTGTGCTTCCACACTGTGTCTATTGTCCCACTCCTGTTAGCCTCCGTTTTAACCACCTCCAAATGTCATTGCGTGGCCACTAGCTGACCTCACATGCTGCTAGCTGTGGTTAGCACACGCACCGTGAACCACACACACATTTGAGCATTTTCCCACTCCTGTGTAGCTCTACTCACTGTTTTTGCCTCACCTGTCCAGAATGTCATTCTGCCACTGTCCTGACCTCATGCTGCTGCTGTGGCTGATTGCGTGGACCTACACACTCCTGTCATTGAGCACAGCGTTCCTGACACTCATGCTGCTTCCGTGACCTACACCACTGTCATTGTGCCACTGTCTGACCTCTGCTGCTGCTGAGAGGCTGATGCTCTAGTGTCACTACACACTGGGTCATTGTCCCACTCTGTGGCATACTCCTGTTCTTTGCCACCTCCAGAATGTCAATTGTGCCACTGTCTGACCTCAATGCTGCAGCTGGTGGGCGTACCTGCCGTGACCTCCACACTGTGTCTTGTCCCACTCTGTGGCGCTACATCCTGTTTTCTATAGCCACCTCCAGAATGGTCCCATTTATGCCTACTGTCCTATCATCATGCTGCTGCTGTGGCTGGTGCCGTGTATGCGACCTACACTCTTGTGTCACTTGATCGCCACTCTTCTGGACACGTATTCCGTGTTTTTTGCCACCTCCAGAATGTCATTGTGCCTCTGTCTGACCTCATGGCTGCTGCTGTTAGCAGCTGGCCAAAAATATAGGTGACACTACACGACGAGTTCTCATGTGCCACTGTCTTAAACCTCATGCTGCTAGACTGTGGCTGCTGCCCATAACTCTACACACTAACTGTGTCTTTGTGCCACTTTGTGCCCTACTCGCGTTTTTGCGCACCGCTCAGAATATCTCATTGTGCCACTGTCTGTCCTCTCAAATGCTGCTGTGGCTGCCACCATCACCTCCACACTCTTACACTGATGTTGCCACCTGAGCCCTCAGCTTGTTTTTTTCCAGCTTCGCTGCCATGACTTTATCAGGCTAGCATTCCCCCTTCATTTTTTGGTCAGTATTTTGCCCTCGTTAAGTGCCCAGGGGAAATTTATAGTGAAGCGATTCAAGAGCGGCGGCAGTCATCTGCTTGTCAAACCAAAACACAACATTGTATGAAGACCAACAAGCACCTCTGTCGCTACATTTAACATGGCACAATGTTCACAGCACCCTGCAGGCTTCTGTGCAGCCTGAAATAGCTGTTTTTAACGTGATGTCGTCCCAAAGTAATTCGGAACGAAGTTATTTTTTGCCCGAGAAATCCGGCGAAGTGACAGAGCGAACACGAATCATCGGGAGATTCGCCCATCTCAGTCTCAACCCAATGTTCACAAATGAGACGTAATGAAACAATCCCATCTATGGGGCTAGCAAATTAGATAGACCTCTAATAAATGTAATATAAATCAATTCCGCGCGCACAGAGATCCGTACATATAATGAGGTACAGTCTACTGTCAAAATGGAATTCAGAGCATAAAATGTGGTCCTTTATTCAACCACTTTTTTGAAGTACGCTGTTCATTCTTCATCCCTTTTTAGCTGTTGTATGCAAAAATCCAGACCACTGGTTCAGTCATGTAAACGGAGCGAGCACTCACCCATATTCTTTGCCTTCAGTGCTATAGATAGAAAATAAATAAAACATGAGAGTGCATACTAATAGTAACATGTAAAGGTATAACTTGGATCATATATAAGTGGCAAGTATTACAGTGTTAATAAAAAATTAAAAATCTAAAAAAGCGCCGCAAATCTAACGAGAAAGAAGTTTAAGTCCTATAAGATCCAAAAGATATTCATATGATCACGGTAATTACGACGCCAATGCGCGACAGTCTAAGAAATAGTGAACTTCAATCTGATACGTGCTAAGTAGCAGTCACGAGGTCAAACATCGCATAAAAACACTAGATAGTGATATCAGTCAAAATCTAAGGAACCTTGCCCATAGGATAATGAACAGAGGCGTAACCTGAAGCTCCAGGGCCCTAGGGATAACATAGTGAAATGACACCCCCAGCTCATCCATGAGGCCACTTACAATGCGACATCGACCTCCTGTGTGGCAGGAGGTGCTTTTTGCGGTGCCCCCTACAGGCATCAGGGCCCGGATAGACGACTAAACCCCCTATAGCTAAGGCACACGGATAATCGAAATTGTCACCTGAATGCAAGTGATAGCTCTGAAGATATAATAAGGTATTTATAGTCGTTGACTTCCTACAGCTGTTATTGGCCAATTGATCACGTGCTACTGAAATCATCACATCCAAGAATTCAGATGGTTCATTGGTAACATTAGACTATAGAGTATGTATTCTTTTTTATTTTACACCCTCTGATCCTCTTAGCATAAATCATTATCCATAAGGCTGTGCAAAAAAATGCAGTCATATGAATAATCGCAAGATGTTAATTCAGGAGAAGGTGTAACCCACTATTATGCATTTTCCAGTTGCTTCACATTAAGGGGAAATCTGTCAAAACTGATTAAATCCCTAAATTAATAACTTATCCCTCCAAATTAAGTACATAACTGCTATTAATTATGTTAAAAAGTCCAGGCACATCTCCTAATCTATGTTCAACGGAAATAGAAAAAAAGCTTATTGTGTGAGATCACTATAGAGTAAGACGGACGTAGGAGAAAACTTAACATCAATGTAGCAACAAAACTACGACTGACTGAAACCAGAAGGGGAATTCAAGCATACATCATGACTATGATAGTTCACATGAGCGCGAAGCTACCCCTATTTGCTAGAGCTGCTCCATTATAGTATCAAATAATTCAGCGAAAATAAAGGACATTTTCTTATTGTTGCCAATTCCTCTGACAAATTCCTCTAGAAACAGGTCATTGCTTTCCAATACTCTATCGAAGCCGTTTAATAGCAAAGAACAAGAGCGACAACAAATGCGTTGCTGCCTATCACTGTGCCTTGGCGTTTTTAGGGTCGTGCAATGATGGAGGAGACAGCATAACAAGGGCTGTGATGCGAAATCTACTCTGTATATTTACAGCTAACCAGCGATGTATCTTTTTCTGTTCTATATCAGTTGTCTGAACGAATTGAGGGAATCACATGATAATGCTGGTGTACAACTGACTGGAAGAAATACAAGACATAATATCTGCGAACTACTGCTCATTCTATGGGTCCAACTTTCTTAGAAACGAATCTGTTTCAGAACAGACACTGAATGCACAGCAAGATTATAAAATGTGTTGGTTACATTCTAGATGGAGATGGGAGTAAGCTTACTATCTTACAGATATGAGGACGGCCACAGAGGACGCGAGTAGCATCATACTATATATTTTGAGCCAAAGTAAATCCCTTTTTTTTATGTCTTAAATGTGTAAGCATCAATGAATGCACTTAGACACGTAAGGAGACACGAGAAGTACGTGAACAGGCGACGCTTCAGGAGGTCGGACTACTGAGTCAAATCTGGTTTCCAATGTATCATCTGTGCCCTGCGCTATGAAAGTGTGTTAACAGTGCGATTATAAATGGAGTCTAACAGACCTGACGACAGCCTCTCACATATGAGTTTAGGAGCATTACGAAACTTCGACGCATTAGTAATTGCCTAATATATAGAGTGCGGCAGCTACAGTCGGATACAAAAATAAAAAGAAAAGTAATTGGTATACGAGCATGTCAGTGAATAAAACTATGCAGTGATCTAGCTTTGGTGCACCAAGATCCCAGCAAGACCTGTGGCGTTTGCTTGGCTCTTGCTGTGATGACAGAATGACAGGGTGAGAGCAGCAAAAATTACATTTCAAAATTGATGTATAAAAATTTAAAATTGTAATAAATCTGAACAACAACATCAGTGGGGTTACTTAATGTAAAACTAGTTTTAGATTCTATAAATTTAAATACATTTTATAGGAGATATTTTTGTATTTTGGGATATTGTATATTTTTATATTAATTTTATGATGATACAATTTTTTATTAAATTTAAATAATTTCATTTTAGATATTTGATCTACAATTGCGACACTAAATTACTTTATAAAGTATCTGTCTCTGCGAGTAAGTTGAGAAATATTGGACTTCTTTCCTTAACAAAGCAAATCTACTCCACTTCGACTCCGAACGCTCAGCTACGCACTACCACATGTACAATTGGTCTGGCCCCTGCGTTCACAAAGCAGTAATGTGCTTAGTTTTTTGCCGAACCACATTCATCAATATGTGTCCTAATCATTATTGTGGTAGTGCTGACATTCTGCCCGACAGATCACAGCCCCCAAATGCCCCTCATGTGTCGACCATTAGAAAGTGATCACAGTCTAACACTAACATGCGCCTAACCATTCATTTAGTCGCTTACAGACATACGTAGACTGCTCATTAGGTCGTTAGCTAGCACAAGAAAGGTGAATCACACCCGATCAATACATGTCTCGCCAATCACTGGAAGTGACATAACTGCAGAGAGGTGAAGGTAACAAAAACCACTCCAAGTAGGTAAGCTGCGCTGTTAACAAAAATATATTAATCGTTTTTTTTGATTATGAGTGCCTCAAGAAGTTTCAAATTAACGCTCAAAATTTCTTTGGAAACAGTTACTGAATTAACCACTCAGTGCTGCAGACAGCCAGTTTCAGATCTACCCTGAAAGAGCCCCATAATTTCTAAATCATGACATGGCATCTTTATGTCGAAAAATGTTTGGATACTACCTACTTATCAATGGATTTAAGAACAACATTTCTCATTACACATTGTGCTGCTTTAATTTAGTCAAGCAATTTATATTAGTAGCGCATAAATCCTCTGCGCTAATTTGATACACAATCTCACCCCTCGCTGACGCATGAACGGAGCGCGCCTACTCTCACATTTAGGTCTCAACATTCATTTACATTTCTCTATCCTATCCGCAGTTATCGCTTGCGTGCGCGCGA
>JAODAL010051370.1:0-26719 GCA_025379985.1 Phyllomedusa bahiana
CCCCCCTCCCTGACCTTCTCCCTTTCCCCGACTAACCCTTTGGGTTTAAAACATTTTGTACCTCCTCAGTACCCCGGCCCGGGCCACCCCCAACAAGTCCCGTCGGGGGTAAACACCTGGTAGCCTCACCCGCAGCAATTCCACCCCCCTTTTTGGGCGGGGGGCTCGGTTTAAAAACCCGGGGGCTCCAAAAATTTCCCTTTTCCCTGGTGGGGGCTTAACTACCCCCCGCTTGCGGGGCCCCCAGCGGATCCCCCGGGGAACCGTCACAGTGAAGAACAAATGCCCTTTTTAAAACCCAACCCTTTTTTTTTATAATAGGCCCCTGAAAGTATAGCTGCATTCACAGCAAAATGCCCCCAAAAATTCAAAAAAATGCCCCCTTAGCCATTTTTGGGACAATTGGAAAGAACAAATGTCTGTTAAAACCACATTTTTTTGAATGGGGACCTGTAGAATTTTGCTGCTTTCAAAACACCCTGCCCCCAAAAAATTATAAAAATAAATTTCCCTCACCACTAAAAAAAATTTTGGTAAAGGGAAAAATGCCACTTAAAAAGCCACATTTTTTTTCCCAAAAGAAACCATGTTTAATACCCTTTACCCTCCGCAACATAAACCCCAAAAAATTAAAATATGACTTTCTCACCCACTATTAAAAATTGTGAGGGAGAAATGCCATTTTAAAAGCCACTTTTCCCTTTTCCCCAAAAGGGCCCATAATTTAATTTGCTGTATCCCCACACCCAACATGACCCCCAAAAAATTATAAATTGATTTCTCAGCCACTTTTAAAAAATTTGATGGAGAAATGCCATTTGGGAAGCCACTTTTTCTTTTCCCCAAAGGACCAAAAATTATAGCTTTTATCTAAACAGCAACATGCCCCTTAAAAACCTTTTTCCAATGTAAAAACTTCTAAAGATCATGTGAAATAAAGGGAAAATATGGTGTTGTAAATTTAAACCTTGCTGCCCTTTTACAGTCTCCCACAGCAAAACCAGAAAAAGAACTTTTGGGGAAAAGAGAAAAAAAAATTGCAATAAGAAATGAAAATTTTTTTTAAAAAAAAAGTTTTCAAGGGGACCATTTTATTGTTTGAAAGGAAAATGTGAAGTAGCCCGGGGCAACTAATGGGTGACCTCGGAAAATTGGAGCCACAACTTTCATAAAAAGAGACCCAATGCCTGTTTCCCCATTTTGAGGGAAAATTAAAACGATCCAAAAATTATCGGGTGGAAAGCGGATGCTTTGGGGGTCTATAATGATTTCCCCCACCCTTCAAAGGGTCCCGCTAAAGGATATGACCCGGGGCTGCGGGGGCAGGAAACACCGTCCATGGCTGGCGAGCAAAGCTGGGGCCATTCGCCTTTTTGGATACCCAGAAGTCTAAGGGGTCCGGAAAAAAAATCCAAAAAATGGGTGTTAGACGCAGATAGCCCCGTGCACCAGATTTTAAGCGGGGCTCGGTTTTGGAGGTGTCCCCCTGCTTTGGCTTTTGCTTTGGGTGGGGGTTGGTAAATAAAAAATTCCCCAGAGGTCCCCCAAATTTTGGGCTTCTCCCAAACCTTCCCTGCTGCTGCTGCGCTGCCCCACGGCAAACTTGCCCTTCAAACGCTGTAAATGCCGCTGATGTTTTTTTCCACCGTGACATTTGAAAAAACGTGAATCAACGCAACAGATTTCTCCATTGATAAACAGCAAGTTCTCCATTTCCTCCCTTTTTTAACTCCTTTTTGGGGTGGGTGGAAGGAAAGGGGCTGAGTTTTTTTTTTTGGGGTACCGGGGATCCAGGGGGGTCCCCCCCCCCACCCAGTAACGGGGTTTGTTCATTTTGATGGCCCTTTAAATGCGAGGATCATGTGGAGGAAAGGGAGCATCCAAAAGCACTCATGTGAGAGAGGGAAAACCCCTTGATTTCCCAACCCCACGGGCCCGGGGGCCTAGCAAACTATTTTTCCCTTTCATTTTCCCTCCTCCCCTAAAAAATTCACGCCAACCCTTTTTCCAAGCAGGCGCGGTAACGTCGGTGTCTAGGAAAAACCTCCTCCTCCTCCTCCGCCTTTTCCCCGCACAGCCCCCAACACACCCCTGACTTGCCCGGGAATGAGAAACCCTGAGAGCTGATGCGCCCCTTTGGGCACTAGCCCGGGGACCCCGAACCACTGCCTAAAAAGAACGAAAAAATTTGAGAAACTGTCGGGCCTTGTGGATTCGACGGAGAGAAAGCTCCGTGTCCCACGTGTCCATCTCCCCCCCATCGCTGGGGGGACATGTTGTTTCAGAGTGTCCCAAAGATCGTTCCCGAACTTTAAATCCCCCACAATCTCAGCTGACAAGGGCAAACGTCCCCCACTGGGCCATTTTGGTGGCTTCTTAAAACAGGCAAGGATGGTTTCAGAGCTCTTTTACCTGTCCCCCCAAATCTCGGTGGATCAAAAATCCCGAGGGGGCCGAAACCCCCTGCTTGTCAGGCCAATGTCCCCCTTCCGTAAATGCGTAAAGGCATTGCGCTGCTGCCACCCCAAACGCGGGGGCCTGTTTGGACGGTGGAATTCCCGCGTTTCCACTCAACAATGAAAACCGGTTTTTCGGAGAAAAGGGGCCCAGCGACCCCTTTCAAAACAGCCAGGCGGAAAAAGCAGGGTCGGGGAAAGGGAAGGGGGAAATTCGAAACCCTTTGACTTTAGTCCTTCCCCCAGCAAAGGGAGTCCAGACCCGGTTTGCTCTTTAAAAATTTCTGGACGAAAGTTTTAATTTACATGTGCCCCGGGAAGGGATGGCTCCAGCCTACCCCATCTTAAGGGGGGCCAAACAATTTCGCCTGTTTTTCGCACACCACCTTGCCTGGCCAAGGTTCTTGGGACCCAGCCACCCCCTTGGTTTTCGTTCCCGGGGAAACCGTCCCCCGCTCCTGACCTATGTGTGGAAAGGGCTCCAAGACAGATTAAATTTTAACTTTTCCTGGTTTCTTTTTCCCGGCTGTGATGGGCCCCCAAGGACCCTGGGGGGGAAAAAGCCCTTTCACCACCCGCGGTTTTTTAAAGAGCGTGCGCCGAAAACCTGAAGAAACCACCGTCATGACCAAAACCATCCACCCAGTGAGCTGTCACAGGGGATATAAACGGCCTTTGGGCCCTGCTTACTAGTCCCCTGTTCGGGGGTGAGATAAAACTTTTCCAGGCCCCAGATGCAGACAACGCGCTTTAAAAATTTTAGTGACACGGCTGGCCAGGGGAGGGGCGGGTTTTTTTGGCAAAAAAATGCCTGGGTCGGCATCTGGTAAAAGGGGCAGGGAAGGGGCCCTGTGTGGCGGCCCCCCCATCTTTTGTCCACCAGAAAGGAAAGGCCCAAAATTTCCAAGGCCAAAAAACCTGGCAATGCCCAAAAATTCAAAGGGTTTTGGCTTTGGGATGGTTTGGGTTTAAAATTTTCTTCTTTCCCCCCAAACCTGGAAGACCGATGGCCCGGCTGCTAGAAATGGCCCTGGGGACGGGCGTGCAAAGGGCCGACAAACTGGGGGAGGAGAAAAGGGGGAAGGGGTTTGGGCTCCGGGGGTGCTGGGGGTACCCCGGGCGACGGGTGGGGGGGGGCTGAAGCGGGGGGCCGGGGTCCCTGATTTTGGGCTCCTGAGAGAAAAATGGGCACTGAGGAACGCTTTGGTTTGGGGGGGAGGAAAGGGGGAGGCGGAGACAGAGGGTGTACCCGTGGGTTTAAGGCCCGGAAATCCGGTCTTGGGGGCCCTTTTTTTTGGGCCAAGTTTTCCTCCATTTTAACTACAGGGATTCGCTGCATTTTGACTAGAAAATGTTGGTGGTTGGGTTTAAACCCCCAAAAGGGTTCTTGCCCCCTACTTTTGCGTCTACCCGGGAAAAGGGGGCAAAAATGCAACGCTGGGTGTAACAGAAAGGCTTGCTCAAAGAAGGCCCAGGGTTAGAGGTCCGGGCCTTTTTTACGGGAATTAAAACATTTTTTCGCTGACCCTTGGGTGGGGGAATCATATCAGCGGGGGGGGCTTCTGGCGACCCGCCCTCTTTCCCCTTTTTTTTGGGGGGACCCCATACTGACACACCCGTCGTCTTCCCCCTCGTCCATTGGGTGAAGCCTCGCAAGCCAAAATTCCCGCGGAAAAACCACTGGACCCCCAATGTCCCCATCATCATCATCAACACAGGTACTTCGCCCTCCTGAAAAATTTCCCGCATCAGGGGCTTTCGGGGTACAAGCAAGAGGGGCGCAAGGGGTTGCCGAAACCGCCCGGGATTTTTTTCCGATTTTTCCCGGGTTCCCCTTTTCCTCCTCTGATGGCATCAGTAAAATGGGGGAAACAGAGCAAGAAAATCACCTCCTTTTGGGCCCTTTTGGAAACTTTTTAAAATGCCCCTTTTGACCCCCAACCCCCATTTTGGGCATCAAAGAGGGTTTTAGAACATGGATTTTTTCCACAGGGTGGGTACCGAGTTGACATTTGGCTGCTTCATGTTGGGCGGGGGGGGTGTGATGGGGATGGAAAAGAAGCCCTTTGTGGCCGTGACTGGGAAGGGCGAAAAGGGGGGGACTGCTGGGGGCAGGGTTTCATTAACCCCTGAAGGACACTTGGCGACGCTGTTTTATTTTCTGAGAAACACAGGGCCCCCGACCCGCGATACAGGCCCTTTTAAAGGCCCCCCAACTGACGATTCCCCCTGGCATTGCGTGTTGTTGCCCCCACTGGGGGAAAGGAAACACCCTTTTTCTCGTACCTCAAACCTCCATGTCCTTAAACCCCCCCCTTTGCCCCGCTTACCACCTGAATTTCGCTCCGTGTTCAAAATATTAAAAAAAATTTTAGAAGGTATGGGAAAAGTTTTGGGGAAAATAAACTTATTAACAGATTTGGGAAATCACAGCCCAAATTTTTCAATCCCCCAAATTTAAAAAAAAATTGCTGGGTTCAAATTTAACTGCAAGGTGGCTCTATGAACAAAGCTGGCCTGCACCAAAGTGAAAAAAACACGTATCTGAAATGTATACGGATAATAAAATTTATTTTTTGGCACCTATCAATTCACCTGTGGTGTATACTAAATTGCTGTATTCAAATTTAACTACAAAGTAGCTCTATGAACAAAGCTTGACTGACCAAAAGTGAAAAAAACACCTGTCTGAAATCTATATGGATATTAAAAGGTATTTTTGGTACCTTTCAATTCACCTGTGGTGACTACAAAATTGCTGTATTCACATTTAAGTGCAAGGTGCCTCAATGAACAAAGCTGTAGTGCGCCAAAGTGAAAAAACACGTATCTGAAATGTATTCAGATATTAAAAGGTAATTTGGCACCTTTCAATTCACCTGTGGTGACTACAAAATTGCTGTATTCACATTTAAGTGCAAGGTGCCTCAATGAACAAAGCTGCACTGCGCCAAAGAGAAAAAACACGTATCTGAAATGTATTCGGATAATAAAAGGTATTTTTGGCACCTATCAACCTGTGCTGACTACAAAATTGCTGGATTCCAATTTAACTGCAAGGTGGCTATATCAACAAAGCTGGAATGGGCAAAATTGAAAAAGAACACCTATCTGAAATGTATACTGATAATAAAAGTGGAGTTTTGCACCTAACAAAGAGACCTGCAGTTACTAGAAAATATGTGTATCCTAATATAAGTTCATGCTGCCCAATATCCAGGAAATATTTCAATAGAAAACTGTTAATAAAAAAGCTATTGCAGTAGAATGTCAAAACTAAATCTTGGTGAACTATATCCAGTATTCTTTATAGAGCTTATCTGTGTTCGCCCGCGGGCCCCCCCCCCTGTTCCCCCCCGTTCCCCCCCGTGACTTTACAGCGGTAGATGCTCCTTTAAAATTCTCTACCTAACTACAATAAAATCTTCAAATCTCTGATCTAACTAAGTGTAAGGAATCACAGCTAACAGTAGAGCTTTCTCTGTGAAGAAATAGAATAATTTCGCTGAGCTCTTTGGACACAGGCAGAGCGCACGTCCTACTGCTATGAGACGCTGATAGACACTGATCATGAACAGGAAGGGCTGTTCTATGTAAAACGAGGTCATGTGATTTTTCCAGCCAATCGCAACCATACACATCCCAGTCATGACGTCGCACACACATCTCACCCTGCGCTATTCTGTAAGCTGATAGGCTGGCCGCCAAAATGACAGGAAGCGCCGAAAATGGCGCGATATTAATAGATGATGCACAGATTTTAACCTAAATTATCGCATTACCTAAATTTCGATCAACATAAAAACTGTGCCGATTTCAACTGTCGATAATAATCGCTCAACACTACTGGCGACAACATGCAAGCCAGAGGATCGTCGGTTGTAGGACCGTCGGCCTGTCATCGCTGGGTCGGTGCCCTGTGAATCTCAGTAACGAACAGCGTCACCAATCTGTTCTAAAATGGTGGTTCAAAGACTCCTTTTTTCAGGCACTTTTTAATCTGTGGGTCAGACAGATTTAAGGGTCACGCTGCGTTCCAGGAAAGGGATAGTCAATGTCCAATTAAATTAAAATTATGGTTTCCAATAATACGGCCTTCTGGCAACTTTTAATTTGTGGTCAGCAGGTTTAAGTCATGCTGTGGTACTGGAGAGCGATAGTGAATAGTCTGTGACTTTTTTTCTGTGACTCTTGTTGCCTAATTGTCTTGCCTAAGATGAAGCACGTATCCAGCTTCCTGTTGTGGATAATAATTCCAACTTCTCCACCTCTGTTTGTACACCTCTGTGTGTAAGAATGAAGCTGTTGTTCCTCTCCCATAGACTTTAATGGTCATCGGTAGAGATGGGCGAATTTCTCAAAAATTCGATTCGGTCACTTTGCCGAATTTTCCGACAAAAATAAATTCGGTCCGAATTACTTCGGCACGATGCTTATAAAGCAGCTATTTCCAGCTTGACAACAGAGCCTGCAGGGTGGCTGTAGATCGTTGTGCCATGCCTTAAATATGCAGAGGACTTTGTTTGTCTCATACAATGTTTGTGTTTTAGTATGACATGCAGATGACTGCCGCCGCTCTTTGAATTTGCTTCACTATAAAATTCTCTGGGCACGTAAGAGGCAAAACAGACCAAAAAACTCAAGCGGAATGTAGCCTGATAAAGCTCATGCCAGACGAAAGCTGGAAAAAAAACAAGCTGAGAGCTCCAGGTGGCAAATTAGTGACAGAGTGTGAGGTGAACGTGGCAGCCACAGCAGCAGAGGTCAGGCAGTGGCACAATGACAATTCTGGAGGTGGCAAAACAGCGAGAAGCCAACAGAGTGGGCACAATGACTGAGAGGCGTGTCACGGCGGCAGCAGTATGAGGTCAGGCAGTGGCACAATGACATTCTGGAGGCGGAAAAACAGTATTAGGCCATAGAGGGCACAATGATACAGTGTGGGAGTCACGACAAGCAGCAGCTGAGTCAGCAGTGACACATGACATTCTGGAGCGGCAAAACAGTATTAGCTACAGAGAGGCACAATCACACAGTGGTGGAGGTCACGTGCGGAGCAGTAAGAGATAGCAGTGGCACTATGAAATTCTGGAGGCGGCTAACCAGGTATTAGGCCACAGAGGGCACAATCACAGCGTGTGGGAGGTCACGGCGGCAGCAGTATGAGATCAGGGCAGTGGCACATATGAAACCCCCCCAAAAATGTTTTTTCTGGAGGCGGCAAAACAGTATTAGGCCACAGAGTGGCACACACCACACAGTGTGGAGCACGACAGCAGCAGCATGAGATCAGGCAGTGGCACAATGACATTCTGGGAGTGGCAAAACAGAGGAAGCCACAGAATGGCACTATTACCGAGAGCGAGGTCACGGCGGCAGCAGCATGAGTCAGGCACGGGCACACATGACACAGTGTGGAGCAGCGGCAGGAGTCAACAGCAGGCAGAATGAAGGTCAGAAGTGGCACATTGACATACTGGAGGGTGGGCAAAACAGAGGAAGCCACAGAGGTGGCACAATGAACTGAGAGCGAGGTCACTGGCGGCAGCAGCAATGAGGTCAGACAGTGGCACAATTACACAGTGTGGATGTCATGGCAACAGCAACAGCAATCAGCACATGATGTCATAGAGTGGCACATGACAGAGTGTTGAGGTGGGTGGCAATACCAGTCCCTGGGAAACGCTGGTGGTAGGCAATTGAAAACTGGCAGCAGATTGTGGCATAAGGCGATGGCGGCATCAAAATAGTGCTGAGGCAGGTAGTTTGAACCAGACTGACGCTAAGGCCATTGGTGTGTGGACATCTTTGCCGATCCAGCGCTGATCATCTGTGACAAGGTTCTGTCGTTCCACATTTCCGTGGACAAGCGGTTCTCCTTGGGGGAACGATGGCCCCCGCCGCACTGACACCCGCTCTATGCACAGCTAACTGGCCGGACAGGATAGCTTCTCCACTGGCAAACTCGGCAAGTTGCGGCCACACATCCAGTTTGAGCTGCCCCAGTAAAGTCCCGAGCGGATCTTCTAACGTGAGGTGGCAGAGGGCAGTCCAAGGTAGGCCACAACTGTTTTGATTCAGGGAACCGCTCAGGTCCTGCTGCTGGCTGCTGCGGCGACTGCCCTCCTCACTAGTCGGCGTGAAGGAACTGCTCAATCATTGACTCCAGACTTAGTTCTACTGATGGAGCTGGTACGTCTGCCTACCCCTCACCTTCCCCCAGCAGCCCGCGGCAGTAGTACGAGGCGCTGAGGAACCCCCGCGCAGACCGCACATAGCAGCGCCACTGATTACGGAGGTTTCCCATAGTATTTGAGTTTGTCTTCCCTCTCAACAGCGGGAAAAAGGCTCGCCATTTTGGACCGTAGCGAGGTCCCGCCCCACCCCAGTGTGTTTACAAACACCACCCCCCCAATATATATAATTACCCACACAATTGGGGGGGGGGAAAGGAGTGAGAAGCCAGAAGGACATACCGCTAGGAGGCACGATAGGCTGGCACTACCAGCAAATAACTGCTGAGCGGGCATCTGCACAATGAACGCCGAGGGGCTCCCTGCCTCCATTCCACGTATACGACTTGGTGCTTGGGTCATCTGGCCGCACGTCCTCATCTCAATCCACCGCCTCACTGCTCCCTGCCTCCCGCCTCGCTTGTCACCTGTAGAAAATCCACCATTTCACCAGACAAGCTTCTGCTCCAATGTCCGCCCCTCCTCACTCAATTTCATTCCCACCGGACTCATGTGGCCACAGATGTAGTCGCCACATCGCCAGTCCCCTAGCCCCATACAGATTTTCAGCATCTGTTCCAGGACATGAAGCAGTGAATGACATATTCATCCATAGTAATGGCGACTGACAAATAAAGTGGGCCTCCTCGAATAGGCCTCACAAACGGCAGGTTCACGCATGAGCTGCCACTGGCTGACATCAAAGTGACACAGGGAGTACTTCTGTCTGCCTGGATCATTAAAAAAATCGGTAAGGGCCTTTCTCTGTTCATACAGTCGGTCCAACATGTAGCAGGCTGGAATTCCAGCGGGTGGAAAACATCGCAATCAGAGTGTGTTTGGGAGGCCGTTCAGCCGCGCAACCGAGGAGTGTTCCTGGCTTTGTACGAATGGATAAAGGCATGCACAGTTTCCTGGCCATTTTCAGAAATGTCCTGAAGATCGGTGGAAAATACTTTCAGGAACCTTTTCACAACCAATAACACGTACGCCATGCAGGGCGCATGGACCATCCCTCCTCGTGCAGCGCGGACACCATGTTCCTTCCTTTGTCCGTCTCCATGGTTCGATTTGCAGTTTGGCGCGGAAGAATCCACAACATCGATATTTCTTGCTGCATACGCAGCATGTTCCTCCCCTGTGTGACTTCGTTCGCCGAGCAAGCCAGGTGAGAAACTGCGTGACACCGCTGTGCCTACACATGTGGTATGATGGAGCAGTACTTGTGGAGCTGAATGGTGGTGATGTGGAGTGAGGAGGAGGCGGACATTTGGCCAGGTGCAGCAGTTTTGACCAACGGGGAGGAGAAGCGGCCCGTGCTCCTGTCCAATTGTTGGTGTGCCGGGCAGGAAGCACATTCACCCAGTAGGGCCGTAAAGGACATGTACTGCCCTGACCGTATTAACAGCTCCAGACGTCCGCGCTGCCATGCACCTTGGAACACACCGATAACTCAAGGACTGACCCACCTTCTGTACCTACATATTATGAGTGTTGGTACTGCCTTTTTGGAAAAGCAATACGGCTTGGAACTCTCCATCTCGGCTCGGCACTGAGCCATTAGTTCTCTGAATGTGCTGAGTCCCACCATTTGGAAAGGAGGGACTGCAATACCAACAACTTGGACAGGAGCACGTCAGCTGCTGCACCTAAGGATGGTATAGACCATACTGTAGACTCATGCAATCACGCCTCGCTGAACGACTGCTGCGCCATGAGTACGAGGAGCAGGAGCAATTCTGGACTCGCAGATGATGTCCAAAGAGAACAGCTCCCTCTCGAGGTGGGGAGCCTTGACTGGCTGCAATGGCATCGAGCCACGGGGCGCTGCTGCTGCTTTGCTGAGCGTGCGGCAGGAATGGACTGAGCCAACGTCGTCCCAGGCCACCGATGGTGACACTGCATTTGTGACGCAGGGCCGTGGTGCCAAAGTTAGCTCCCTGGCCCACGCTTTCACTTGCTGCCCACAGATTCTACCTACCCCCATATTCGGCTCCTCCGTGTCTTAGCAAAGCACTGCCACAGAACCGCCAGAGTATCGATTTTACCGCCAACGCTCCGCACTGAGTGACTACTGCCGCCGCTGCCCGTCGCTGATCCCCCTGTGCCCGCTAACTTTCTTGGACTGCGAAGCGGATTTTTACCCCGGGCGCTTGGCTCCCTACCTCCCACTGCTGCTATCCTGCTGACATACGGCGCACACGACCCCATTGCTGGCTGTGCTGCTGCCTGACGCACAAGCTGACACCCTCTTCTCCTGACAATGAAGAAGCCCTTGCCTCACCCGGCTCCCAGGTGCGGTTCGGCTACATCATCATCTATTTGTGTTCATCGTCACTGCTGTCCTCATCACCGGTTCTTGGTATGCCTGGCTGACCTCTCACAACATGACGCCCATTGCCACTCTCCACTCTATACTTTTAGCGCCTACAGCAAGAAGCAGGGATATTGTGCCCCATTTCTTCGCTGCCAAGTAGCTGCTGACAGCCCTCCTCAAATTTTTCATCCGTCGCTATATAAGTGCCTGAGCCCAGACCACATAGTAATTCTCTGCCTGAGGGAACCGGATGGGACAGAGCGGGCTGAGGACAGGGAGGCCGCTGACTCTGCCCGGCCATCCAACTAAGGATTGTGTCTGAGGTTCCACCGACTCTTGGCTGGGTTTGTCAGATGTCATTCTGGGAGAAGAGGAATGACCTAGTCAACCAATCAAGAACCCTTGGGTTGCTGAACAACACACGGCCGCTAGATGGACAGCGGCAGTGAGGCCATCAATCGAGTGACCCCTGCTCGACGTCCCCGTGCTGTGCTGCGACCTGGCCTGTTCAAGAATGTGTTGCCACGGCCACTCGCAGGTGCAGAGCCTGCCACCTCTCTGTCTGACATACAGTTTGTTCAATGTACAACCTGTTTTGGAGGATGATATCTGTAAATGATAAATATACACCCTGTTTTTTGACTCCAATGAACGCCAGTAACAAGCTTTGGAAACCCTTGGATATAAATTGCGCTCCACAATGCCAAAAAATTTACTTGCTGGGCCGTTTAAAACAAATGTAAAAGCACAAACATCTTAATTAACCTTCGGACATATTAGGCTACAGAAAAATTTATATATTTAGGCGTTGAAAAAGACGTATATTTTTTAATTCAGCACACCAGAAAAGACAACGCTTAATTAACCCCTGATGATAAATTGCGCCAAGATGAGCCGCAAAAAATAGTAGCTTGTAGCGTGTTTACTTTTGCGTGTTTTGCTACGCCACACCAACAGGAGAGAAACAGTTTTTGTAATTAACCTTTGCTTGAATTAGGCCAACAGAAAAAAATTTATATATTTGGCGTTGAAAAAGACGGTTCTTGGGTCAGCACACCAGCAAAACAACGTTTAATTAACCCCTGATGTAAAATTTGCGCCAAAGCATTGAGCCGCACAAATAGTAGCTTTGTAGCGTGTACAATTGCGTGTTTTATACCCACACAACAGAGATACAGTTGTAATTAACCTTGCTTGTGAATTAGGCTACAGGAAAAATTTATATATTTTGGCGTATGAAAGAAGATGGATTATTTTTGTCACATACCAGCAAAACAACGCATAATTAACCCCTGGATGTAAATTTGGCGTCAAAGAATTGAGCGCACAACAAGTAGATTTGTAGCGTTTACAATTACTTGTTTTCTACGTCACACAACAAGAGATACAGTTTTAATTAACCTTTGCCTGTGTATAGGCTACAGGAAAATTTATATATTTTGGGCGATGAAAAGACGGTTTCTTGGGTTCACACACCAGCAAAACAACGCTTAATTAACCCCTAGATGTAAATTCGCAATAGAATTGAGCAGCCAAAAATGAAGAGGTATTTTGTATTGTAAAAATCGCTGTTTCTTTAAATGATACAACAGGAACTGGCTTAGATCCCACTTGGATATTGAATGTATATGCAGTGCAGTGACGCACACTGGATTTTCCGATCCAATACCCCAAAAAATTAGAAATAAACATTAAGAAACAGTCGTCTGAACAAGCTGAGACACCCCACAGAAATCGCTATAGAAAAAATCAATTCTTCATAAGAGCTATCAGCCGGCGGCAGACCTTCCCATGATGACACGTGAGAGAGTGTAGCTCCCGGCGTCGCGCCCGACTTATATAGTGCGGTGACGTCACAGAATCCCGCCGGTCTCTGATTGGCTTCACCTCTGCACATGTCATGCAGGCTAAGCCCTCTCCGTCCCAGAGTGCTTGCCCCATGTAGCGCCATGTCTCGCAGCCATTTTATCAATCAAAGCACCACTTGCGTCACACCCGAAGTACCCGCAAAGTTGACTTCGTTCCCGAACCGAAGTTTTCCTGAAATTCTAAACGAATTCCACTTCGTTAGAATCGATTCGCCCATCTCTAGTTATAATCTTTTCACCTTCTGCAACAAATTAGGATATTGAGTTCAGATCATCTGATTGGGCAGTAAAGGTATAATTTACAACACTTAATTTAGCATTTTTGTCTTTCAAAACGTCATGTTTTATGAAATGTTATATTAACCTATACTTTTAGTTAATGTACCATTTTCAGAATAAAATCATCAACTCTCCTGATATTTGACATAACTTTAAACTTAACTTCAATAAAAACTTAAGAATTCACAGAGAACTACCTGTTATCCCCAATATCTTACTCCTCAGCAATCACAGGCATTTTTTATCATCTGCATAGTTAACTGTGATGGGAAAAGTAAAAATTTAATTTTGTCAAGCTACTTCTTTTTCTCAACGTTAGATTTACTTTACTTATGTTTTCTTAGAGAGGTAAATTATATTAGCCAAGGGTAACTGCAGTGATTAGGCACATTACACAGGTTTGCGACTAAAAAGCTGTTTGATTAACTTCATATTATTTTCATGTATTTTGGTGTGTTGAAAGCAAAAAAAATTTTTTAAAAATCCTGGACATCAGGACTTACCACAAACCTATAGGTCTTCTGCAAACTCTGGTGTGAATCATCGGCAGGTAGCTAATTTTCTTTCTCCATTAACATCAATAGGAACGGCGGGGGCAGTCAAGTGGTTAGTGACATAATGAAAGATTCTCATGCTTTCAAGAAACTTGCATTGGAATTTCCAATGCAAGTTTCTTGAAAGCATGAGGACCTTCATTATGTTTTTAACTGACTCTAACATATTTGGGCTTGATTCAATTTTTCTTGGTTTTCTCCTGTTCACACTTTTTCATCTCAGTTCATGTTAGTTCGTCATTCATCAACCGTCTTTCCCCAAATTAGCGTTATGGCTTTGCAGAAGTGTATTAATTCGCCTGACCATTTCTGTTTCATTTGTGGCAAATATACAGTGTTGAATCAACAGCTGAATATTAGAGACTTTGTGAAAAAAGTATACTTTACACATTTCAGACTAAAACTTGGAGATCAAGATACAGTTTGGGCGCCTCATAAAGTGTGCAAGTGGTGTGTTGAGGACTAGGAATGAGCGATATTATCGCCAAAAGTTGAAATCGGCACGGTTTTTAGGCTTATCAGAAATTTTCGTTCACGCGATAGTTTAGGTGACAATCTTACAGATAATCTATTACTATCGCACCATTTTCAGCGTTTCCTGTCATTTTGGCGGCCAGCCAACCAGCTCCGAGGATAGAGGGGGGGTGAGGAGGATGTAGAACGTCACCACTTTTCGGTGTATGGATCTCATTGGCTTCAAAAATCACGTGACCTCGCTTTATCTATGCAACTGCATTTCCTGTTTGAGCTCATTCCCTGTCTAGGCCACTTCACAGAAAGACGTGTCCATCTGCATTTAAACCAATAGCTGTTCTAACAGCCCTGAGAGATAGTCTCTTCTAATACAAGAAACCATCCACCTACCTACAGCTTACAATAGAGTTAGATTAGAGAATTTCACTTCTTATTTAGTTAGAGAAAGTTTTAAGGATATCTGCTGGTGTGTGTAGCCATGGGGCCGTGGGGGGGAGGTGAGGAGGGGGGTCGCAGCAGGAGAGGCTGTTGAACAGAAGGGCGATAGTTGGCAGGTCGGTGTGGTCTGTGATCTTGATTTGAAAAAGCATTGTTTTTTACCACTTTTTTGGCGAGCAGACCTCTCACAGGAGGTGAACTTGTCCCTGTTTTTTCAGTTCTATTGCAATCACTGCATGTCAGTGTTCCCAAAAACCGGCATAACTTATCCCTATAACTTTTAAATAGTTTTATTGAAGTCCGTGCGTCTGTTTACCGCAAAGAGCTCAGTTGTACGCATATTGTTTTATACAAATTTGATAGTAAATTACGCTTGTTGTCAGTGGTGCGAAGGCCGTCATATTAATCCATATAACTTTTTAATACTTCTATTTCACTCAGTACGTCTCAGTTTGGCGCTAATCCTGCATTTGCACGATAGTTTGTTGAAAACTATCAACTGCTAGTCCTACTGGGCAGTGTTAAATCTCATGGACTGAAGGAAGAACACTGTTGATTTTGTGTTACGGTTCTTCCACCAGACCGCACTTCACAGATATTTGATAGAAACATCTGTTTCTAATCCTAGTTGGCTGTTGGAAATTAGTGGGATTTAAGAATAGCTGTGATTTGCCATCTTTCAATAAGAGACTGTCAAAAAACTCTTCCATACCTTTTACATTTTTAGATTTCTGAACATGGAGCGAACTGCAGATAGTAAGCGAGCAAAGAGGGGTGTAGGAAATGGAGGTAGAGGTACGAGAGAAGATGTTCCTTCCAGTGCTGGCGACTAGTGTTGAGCGATTACGTTGACTATCACCATTGTCAGCCATCATCGACAAGATATTCGATGGTCGATGATAGATTATCACCGATGACCATTAAAGTCTATGGGAGAGCAACAACACCTTCATTCTTACACCCAAACAGGCGGGAGAAGCTGGAATTAAAATCCACATCTTTCATATGTTTTCGTGCTACATCTTAGGCAACACACTTAGGTTATAAAAGCCACAGAAAAAAGTTACACACCATTCGCTATCCCTGTCTTGTACCACAGCATGACCCTTAACCTGCATCACCCACAAATTAAAAAGTGCCAGAAGGCAGTATTATTTGAACCATCATTTTACTTGAACTGGACATTGAATATCCCTGTCCTGGAACGCAGCATGAGCCGCAAACCCGCATGACCCAGATTAAAAAGTGCCGGAAAAAAAAGGGGTCTTTGGAAAACCCCCATTTTTAGTTGAACTGGGACATTGACTATATCTGTCCTGTACCGCAGAAAAGACCATTAACCTGTCTGACCCACAGATTCAAAAGTGCCGGGAAAAGGAGTCTTTGAACCACCATTTTAGTTGAACTGGACATTGACTATACCTGTCCTGGGCCACAGCATGAGCCCCAAACCTGCATGCCCCCCAGATTAAAAAGTGCAAGAAAAAGGAGTCTTTAAACCACATTTTAGTTTCACTGGACATAGACTATCCCTGTTCTGGGCCACAGCATGAGCCCCAAACCTGCATGAACCACAAAATTAAAAAGTGACGGAAAAAGGAGTCTTCAAAACCCCCATTTTAGTTTCAACGGACATGAATATACCTGTCCTGGGCCACGCATGAGCCCCAAACCTGCATGACCCCAGATTAAAAAGTGCCGGAAAAAAGGAGTCTTTCAACCACCATTTTTAGTTGAACTGGACATTGACTAACCTGTCGTGGACCCCCAGTATGACCATTAAACCTGTCTGAACCCCAAATTAAAAAGTGCCGGGAAAAGGATCTTTTTAACCACCATTTTAGTTTTAACTGGGCATATTCTGTCCCTGTCCTGGGTAGCGCTTGCCCCTCCAATGGTGCGGACCAATTAAGCTTCACTTGGAAATACTGGTGGTTAACGCTCCTGTTCCACCCAGGTGCCCTTTTTCTTGGCATTCTTTTTCCATTTTATTCAACGTGCTGGAGAAAATTTGGGTTCTCTGAAATTTGTTTCTTTTCCGTGCTCCATACCCCCATGCCCTCTGAAAAACAAAACATCGGGTAAAGTCTTCTGTACCCCCCTTTGTCCCAATTTCCCAGAGGAATTTTTTTTCCAGAAATTTTTTTAAACATGAAGTTTTTTTTAGTTTTTTAAATTTTAGAAAACCACATTTTTTAAAAGGATGGAATCCCCCCATTTTCTTTGTTTCTCTTTTTTAATTGTATTAAGGGTTCTTAGTAAATAGTTTCAAGTTTGTAAGGCTAAAAAAAAGCAAGTGTCCATTGGGTTCACCCTGTTGTGCTAAGGTTTTTGATCCAGAGGAAGGCAAAAACCCCAATGAGGTAAAAGCCAATTGTCCTAATTTTGGGGAAAAAATTTCCCTTCCTGACCCCAAATTGGCAATCAAAAAAAATCCCGGGTTTCAAGGGACCCCTCTCCGGGAATTTCTAGTCACTAAAAATTTTTAAATTTTATTCCCGTCCAGAATGCACCAAAAACCCTTTTTGAAATTTGGGTTTTTTGGGAATTCACCATGACAAGTCCCTTGGACGAATTCCATAGTATCTTGTTCTTACAGTAAAAAAATCCCTTTCTATGTTTTTTGTGGGAAACTTTGGTTCCTCAAGACGAAAAGGATGCCCCCTTTTTTTTGATACCCCCCTTGTGTAAAAATTTTAAATTTTGGGATGGGATCTCTAAAATTGACCTTTGATGTTTTTAAAACCCTTATTTTTTTAGGCCCCCCACGAAGTTTTTCTTTTCTTAAACAAAAATCCCCTAATCTTGCTAATTTTTCGGGGTAAGGGTAGTCCCCCCCCAGTCCCTTTTTTTAAATTTTTTTTCCCCGCCTTTGTCCCTTTTCAAGTTTTTCAATGCTTTCCTGTCACTGGTCCCCAAAAGGTACACAATATTCCATGTGTGGTCTAACCGTGATTTTGTATAATGGGAGAAATTTTTTCTCATAATGTGCTTTCTATCCCCCTTTTTTTTGCCCCCCATGTTCCTATTTGTTTTGGGTTTGGGCTGTGCCTGACCTGGCTGCTACAATTAATTTCTACTGTCCACCAGGTTTTCCAAAGTCCTTCTCCATGTCATTTTACCCAGTTTTTTTTTTTTTAAAAATTTTATTCATGTAATGGTTTTCTTTTCCCCCTGTGAAAAAACCTTGCATTTATCAGTGTTAAACCCCCTTTTGCCTTTTCCCCCTTCCCCAAAAGGCCTCCAATTATCCAGTCCCTTTTTTTAATTAACATATTATCCTCAAATTGTGTTGATTACTTTCCCAGAGTTGGGTATCGTCTGCAAAGATGGTATTCTATGTGTTTCCCTGTGTAAGATCCCTTTAAAGAAAAAGTTTAAAAAGGATTTGGGCCCAATACTGACCCTTGTGGTACCCCAATGTAACAGCGATCAGTCTGATTTGTAACCGTTTAAATTTTACCCCTTTTTTTTCTATCAGTGGCCCGTTTTTACCCACTTGCCCCACATTTTCCCCCGTCCCAAACATTCCCCTTTTTTTTTACCCAAATTTTATGTGGCAGTATCAAATGCTTTTTGAAAAAAATTGATATATGAAATCCGTTTCCCCAACCCCCAAACCGTCTAGCCATGGGCTTCCTCTTTGAAGTGTGAGATTTTTGTTTTGACAGGAACCCCATCCTTTATGAAACCCCGTGGAAAGGCTTATCCTTTATTTTTAGTGAGTTATCTCCAGGATAGCATCTCTGAAGAAAACAAAACCCATTTTTTAATAGTTAAAAAATTTTTTTGGGGGGTTTGTTTTTTTTTTTATAGCAATATGTCTTTCCGTCTTTCCGCTTTGCTTCCTTTTTTTTTATTTTACAACCTTTTTTTTTTTCCCTATAGTTTCTTAGTGCCCCTTCCTGCCCTCCTGTTTTAGTAGGTGAAACGCTTTTTTTTTTTTTTATTGCCCCTTTTTTAAAACCCGGTTGATCCACATTGGGTTTTCCTGTTTCTAATTTTTTTTTTTTACCTTTTGGTATGTACCTCTCACAAATGGTAGCTTGGGGTGTTTTTAAAAATTTTCCCATTTATTATTAGGGTTTTGCCTATTTAAAAAACCTTTCCCAGTCAATACGGTTTGGGCCTCCCAAAAAAAGAAAAAAAATTTTTCCCTTTCCCAAAATTAGTTTTTTTGTTGGGGTCCTTTTACAAAAAACTCTATTGAAGGTAAACGGGAAAATTTTTTATATTTTTGGTTTTCCCCATTCCCTTTGGTGCCCCTCAACCCGAACCCCTTTTTTACTCTGTAGGTCTTTTAGTTAATATTAGGTTAGGGGCCTTTCTTCTAGTCGGTTCCGCACCATTTGGCAAAGGGAATTATAAATTGTTATTGCAAAAAAACCCGTTTCCTTTTGAGAGCTACAAATTCAGATTCCCAAAATTTATGTTGGATTTGTTAAAGTCGCCCCTAAAATAAAAACCTTTTTTTGATTAGCCGCCTCAAACTATTTGCTTAAGGGGGTTTCATCTTCCATGGGGTTTTGTTATATTTTTGGGGGGCCCATAGGACCCCTTTTTAGTATTATTTTTTTATTTTTTCCGCCCCTGTATTTTTCCCTTTAAAGAATTTCCCCTTTTTCTTTTCCTGTACCCCCTATTTCCCGCAGTGTTGGCTTCAGACAGGATTTTACTTTGGGGGACAGACACCTCCCCCTTTCCCGGGCTTTACGATCCTTTCTAAATAGCTGTAAACCCCCGCAAGTTAACCGCCCCCGTCTAGTCTGTCCCCCGCCCTTTCTCTTTTCCCAAATGTTCATTTTTTTCTTTAGCTATTAATTTCTTTAGTTTATTAATTTTGTTGGGGCAGGGCTCCTGGCATTGGTCAGAAAGCATTTTTAGATTTTTCAGTTTTTATTCCTTTCTCCCCTGAACTTTTTTTATTTTACTCCCCCTTTCCCCCCAAATCCCCCCCCTGTTTTATTCCCAAAATTTCCCCGCTCTCTATCTTCATATCTTGCATGCTATATGTGTTGTTACCCCCCCCCATTCCTAGTTTAAATTTTTCCTCCCAAAATTTCCCGGCCATTTTGTCCCCCCAAATTTTCAGCTGCACCCTCCCCATTTAGGTTTCGCCCATCCTAGCTTTGGGGTCTGTAGCCAAAACAGAAATCAGCCCAGGTTTTCCAAAAAAAAACCCAAAACCCTCTTTTCCCACACCCAATTTTTTTTACCCTTATTCCTTCTCTAATCTCCCGCTGCCCTCTCTGGTGGGGGTCGTGGGAAAAGGTAAATTTTTGAAAATATTACCTTGAAGGGCCCTTTCCCCGAGGGGTTTTTGGTAAGGGCCCCGAAAACGTTTTTAAGGACACTCAACCTTTCCCCTTAAATTTTTTCATTGGTGCCAATTTTGGGGCCCTGGGCAGCTGGATTTTTCACCGCCCCAAACCCGCAAATTTTTTCAAACCCCCCTTTCCCCGATTAGTCGAACCCGGGCCCCCGGGGAAAAACAAACTGTTCGACGATCCCGGGTCTTTGGGGGCAGGGTTGCCTGTCTGTTTCCCCCAATAATTGAGTCCCCAAAAATACAGCACCTGTCTAGCCTGAATGGGACTCCTATTCCCCCTCTTTTTTTGGGGCAGACAGGGGGGAGTGTCTTGGGTGCGCAAGGGTATTTCTGAAAAACCCGGGGAAACCCCCTATCCCCCAAAACTTGCCCAAATTTTTTTTTTGGGGGGTTCCAGTTTTGGACTAGCCCCCCTGACACTCTTCCCCCCTTCCCCTTTTTTTTACTGTTACCCCTTCTAGTGCCTTATGTTCCTGCAATTCCTTTCCTACCAATCCCAGTATCTACACCCGCGAGTGATTTCCCCGGGGGGAGCCGGCTGCTTCCAAGTTGGCCAAAGGATCTCGTGTTGCCCTTGCTCATGAGATTTCCGGATTCGGGGCTTCTAAATGTGCAGTGTGCAACATCTTGCCGCAGTATGCCCCCAAACTGTTTTCTAAAAGGGTGGCATAAAATTGCACAAGGGGTTTTGGGAATGGACAGCATTGTCAAACATGGAACTCTGGGGATGTTACCAAAAAGATTTATATCTAAATTATAATTTTTAAGTAAAACCAAAACTGTCCCCTCTAAAACTTTTCCAAAACTAAAAACCTCTCAATTTTTTCCCAAATAACCCAAAAAAAAAAACTTTTTTTAAAAGGAAAAAAATAAACCCCCCTTAAAAAAAAAAAACAAAAAAATCGCCAAAAAAAATCGTTCACTCCCCTCAAAATGTCAAATTTTTTTTCCTTCCCCACTGCTGTTTGGCTGTGTTGCAAAAATCTCCTTAAAAAGCAAAAAGTTTGGGGCTCCCAAAACAGGGGTTGATAGCTTTGTTAAAGATCCCTTTCAAAAAAAAAAAGTATTTTTTTCAATATGGGTTTTATAAAAAGTGTTTCCCACTATTCGGGTTTTTGAAAACACCATAAAACCCCTTTAGCCACTCTTGACAATTGTGGAACAAATGTTTTAGAAACAACATTTTTTTAAAATAGGCCCTGTGATCTGCATGTCCGAAAAAAATGCCCCCAAAAAAATTCAAAGCATGCCCCTTGAGCATTTTTGGACAATTGTAAATGTCATGGCGGCCCGGGGCGCCGCTCCCCCTGCTCCCGTTTCCCTGCCTCCAAAGGCCCGCGGGGGGCATCGGGTACCCGCGGCCCCCTTCTTTCCCAAAACGCCGGCTTGCTTCCCTGGCCCCTCCGGTGAAGGGGCGTTGTCCCCCCGGCCGTTGTGGTGCGCCCCCCCTAGCGGCCCCGCGGAGGTGGTTAGATTTAAAGGGCAAGGGGTCCCGGTAATTGGCTTTTTGCCGGGCATGGTCCTATAAAATGTACCGCCCCCGGCCCCGTTGCCAGATTGTTGGGGGCCCTGTGGGGTTTTGGGTGTCCTTCAGTCCGTTTTGCTTATCCGTGTACGTCCGTTCCGCTAGTTTCGACCTTGCCTTTTTTGGCCTCCCCTGACCGCGCCCGTCTAACCCCCACGAACCCTGCCGCCTGCCTGACTTCTGCCTGTCCCCGCTACCCCCTTTGGATTACGATTTTATGCAGTACCCCGGCCCCCGCAAAACAAGTCCCTCAGGGGGAACGACCTGGGTCCGCCGCAGCAAATCCATCCCCCTTTGCGGCGGGTCTGGTGAAAAACCGGGGGCACTTGATTTCCCTTCCCCCGGGGTGGCTTAACTACCCCCCTTTCGGTGGTCCAGCGGGTCCACCCCAACCGTCCAGTGAAGAACAAAGTCTGTTAGAAACAAATTTTTTTTTAAAAGGACCCCGTAGTATAGCTGATTCCAAACAAAAAGCCCCCAAAAATTCTAAACTGACCTTGAGGCCCCCCTTTTGGGCAATTTGAAAAACAATTTTCGTTAAAACATTTTTTTTAATGGACCTGTAGTATTGCTGCTTTCAAAACAGCTGACCCCCAAAAAAATTAAAAAAAGCTTTCAGCCACTGTTTTTTAAAAAATTTTGAGGGGGAAATGCCACTTAGAGCCCCAAATTTTTTTTCCAAAGGCCATGATTATAGTTTATCTCACGAACAGACCCCCCAAAAAATTAAAATAGATTCTCAGCCAATTAAAAAATTTTGGGGAGAAATGCCCTTTAAAGCCAATTTCTGTTCCAAAGGACCCTAATTATTGCTGTTTCTCACAGCTAAACATGACCCAAAAAAATTATACATATGACGTTCTCAGCCACTATTAAAAAATTGTGATGGAGAATAGAAATGCCACTTAGACGCCACATTTCTGTTCCAAAAGGTCCATAATTATAGCTGTATCTCACAGCACATGGACCTCATACCATTGACAAGTGAAAAAAACTTCTATAACGATCATGTGAATAAATGGGATATATGGTGTTGTAATGAAAACATTGCTGGTCTTTACAGTCTCTCACAGCAATAACCAGCAAAAATTGAACTGTTGGGAAAAAAGAGAATAAAATGCAATAAGAAAATGATTAAATTTTTAAAAAAAGTTTTCAAGAGGACCATTTCTGTTTGAAGGAGGGAATGTGAGGTAGGACCGGAACTAATCGGTGACCTCGGCAATTGGAGCCACAACATCATCAGAGATCCATGCCTGATTCATCTTGATGGAAAGACAAACGGATATCTTTATCTGTGGAAAGCCGGATCGTTTTGTCTATAATGACTACCTCCAGCTGTGCTGAAGGTCCGCTCAGATATGTACGCTGGCTGCTGGGAGGACATCACCTCCCATGGCGTGGCGAGCGAATGCTCGGGCCATATTAGACCATTTTGGATACCCAGAAGTCTTATGGTGTCGGCAAAACATCCAAAAAACATCGGTGTTGAGACGCCAGATAGTCGTGGCACCATGGATTAAAGCTGGTCTCTGTGTGTTGGATGTGTGCCCTGCATTGCATGCTTTGGTGAGGTGGTAAATAAAGATTGCCAGAGGTCGCCCATTAGGCTTCTGCCACCCTTGCCTGCTGCTGCTGCTGCTGCTGACTACGGCTTACTTGGCACCTACTGCTGTTCATGTCGCTGAGTTTGTGTCCAACCGTGACCATTTGAATAAAAAACGTGAATCAGACGCATCAGATGTCTCCAGTTGATTAAATCAGCAAGTCTCCTTTTCCTGCATTTTACTCTCTATTTGGGTGGGTGGAATGAAAGTGCTGAGTTTTGTTTTGTACCCGGGGATCAGGATAGAGGAGGGTGGCCACCCAGTAACTGTTGTTATTTTTGATGGCCTTCCTTATAGGAGGATTCATCGGGTGGAGGAAATGGAGCTATCCAAGCACTCATGTGAGAGATGGAGCCTTGATTTCCAAGCCACTGGGTCGATGGGCACTAGCAAACTGATCTTCCTCATCTTCCTCTCCGGCCTCAAAATTAACGCCACAATCTCATTTCACAAGGCAGGGTACGTCCGGTAACGTCGGTGTCTTGGATTACCTCCTCCTCCTCCTCCGCTCTTCCGGCACCAGCTCTCCAACACAAGCCCTGACTTCGCCTGAGATGATAGCACCCTGAGAGCTGATGCGCTGCCTTGCCACTTAGCCCTGGACCGAACCACTGGCCTAATGAAGAAAACGATTAAATTGGAGAAACTGTAGGGCCTTGTGGATTCGACGGTGAGAAAGCCTCCGTGTCCGGCCATCTGTGTCCATCTCCTCCTCCACGCTGGTGGGGACATGTTGTTTTCAGAGTGTCCAACGATGTTCCAGAGGAACTAAGATCACACAATGCTCATGACTAGTCTAGGGCATCGTCCCGCACTGACCATTTTGGTGGCTTCTTCAAAAACTGGCAAGGATGGTCAGAGCTCTTTCACCTGTCTCCACTCTCGGTGGATAAACATCCCGAGGTCCGCCGCTGCTTGCGGCCCCTGGTCACTTCGTACTGGTAAGGGCATTGCGCTGTTGCCCAATGCGGAGATGTGGCGGGGGAAAAATTCCAGGTGTTGCCACGTCAACAATGAGAACGGTTGACGGAGAGGCCGAGCTGAGCTGCAACAAGCCGGGCGGGACGAAGGGGGGTGCGAACGGGGAAGTCAAATTTTAGACTTCGAGTCTTCCTCGCAGGCAGCCCCCAGACCCGGGTAGTCTTTAAAAAATTTCTGGCGACAAGGTTCATGACATGTGCCGGCAAGGGATGTCTCCCCCCCACCTTTTAAGGGGGCCCCACAGATTTTGTTTTTATCCCCCACACCCCCTTTGCCCTGGCCCAAGGGTTTTCTTGGCACCCGCCAGCGGGGTCTCGTTACGGAACCCGTCCACACCCTGCCTATGTGGGACGGTCTCCAAGACAGTTTAAATTTAAACCCATGGCCGGGTTTCTCTGGGCCTGTATGCCACCAGAGGCCATGGGGGAAAGAGCCCCCGCACCCCTCCCCCCGGGTTTTTTAAAGAGCGTGCGCCGAGCCTGAGAGCCATCATGACCAGAAAAAAATCCACCCCGTGAGCTGTACAGGATAAGCGGCCTTTTGGGGTGCTTCTTTGCCCCTGTGTCGGGGGTGAGATAGATTTTCCCGACACGATGCAGACAAAGCCTTTTAAATTTTAGATGACAGTGGTGGCCAGGGCAGGGACGGCTTTTCTGGGGAAAGAAATGCCTGCTCGGATTGGTATTGGGGGGCAGGCCCGGGCCATGATGTGGCGGCACCATCTGTGTCCCACCAGCGGAAAGGCAACATTTTCCAAAAGGGCCAAAAACCCCGGGAATGCCGACATTCAGGCTTTTGGCTTTGGGAGGTTTGGGTTAAAGTGTTTCTTTCTGTCCCAAACCTGGAAGACAGAGGCTGGCTGCAGACTGGCCACTGACGGCGTGCGGCGCAAAACGGCGGGGGGGAAAAGGGGGGATGGGTCTCTGGTGGTGCTGGTGGTACTCGGGCGCCGGTGGGGTGAAGCGGAGGCTGACCCGGGATCGACTCTGAGAGACTGGGCGCTGGGGAACGCTTGGTGGGGGTGGAGGGGAGGGGGCGGAGACGAGGGTGTGACGGGTTTAAAAGGCCCGGAGTCGGTCTGGCCTTTTTTGGCCAAGTGTTGCCTCCTTTTTAAACTCTGCTTTCGCTGCTGTGACTCAGTTTGGTGGGGTTAACCCCCTGGTTCTTGCCTCTACTTTTGCGTTACGGCAAGGGGCATATGACATCGCTGGGTTTAAAACGAGGCTTGCTCAAAAGAAGGGCCCCGGCTTGAGAGGTCCTGGCCTTTTTTCCGGGAAAGCGAGGTTTGCGTGACCGTGGCTGGCGGGTCATATCGCGGACTTCTGCGACCGCCCTTCCCCCCCTTTTTGGGGGGGGGACCCCTACTGACCTACCCCATCGTTTCCTCCCCCGCCCCGGATGAAGCGCCGCAAGCAAATTCTGCGGAAAAGACCCGTGGGGGTGCATGTCGTCATTCATCACAACCAGGTGACTTCGTCGTCCTGAAATTTGCTCCAGGGCTGGGGCTACAAGAAAAGGGACTGCAAGGTGTTGCCGGACCCCCCCGGGATTTTTGCCGATTTCCCGGGTTCCTTCTCCTCCCGATGGCTCGTAACGGGGCATCAGAGCAGAGAAAATCATCCTCTTTGGGCCCCTTTTGACTTTTAAATGCCTTTTTCCCCCAAACCCCGCATTTTTATCAAAGAGGTTTCAGAACATGGATTTTTCCACAGTGGTGGGGTACACGAGTTGACTTTTTGGGCTGCTTCATGTTGGCGGATGCTGATGATGAGATGATGATGATGACATTTGTGGGGCCGTGATGGGAGGACGAGGAGGTAAGTGCTGGATGAGGTTGCTTTAAACCACTGAAGGACAGTTGGCCGAGCTGTTAAATTACTGAGATTTCACGGGGCCCCCCGACCAGCGATGAAGGCCTGGGTCCGCAAGACATCCCCCTGGCATGCGTGTTGTTGCCAGCACGGGGAAGGGGCAACTTTTCTCGTACCTCACCCCTTTGCCCCCTACCCCCCCTCTTTTCTGCTTCCACCTGAATTTCGCTCCGTGTTCAAAATATAAAAATTTGAGAAGGTATGGAAGGTTTTTTGGAAAGTATCTTATTAACAGATGGCAAATCAAACTTTTTTTAAATCCTAAATCAAAAAAAAAAAATTGCTGGATTTTAAATTTAAATGCAAGGGGGGCTCTATGAACAAGCTGGCCTGCACCAAAGTGAAAAAAACACGTATCTGAAATGTTACGGGATAAAAAATTTTTTTTTGGAACCCTATCAATTCCTGTGGGACTACAAAAAAGCTGTATTCAAATTTAAATACAAAGTGCTTATGAACAAAACTTACGACAAAGTGAAAAAAACCCTGTCTGAAATCTTTGGTATTAAAAGGTATTTTTGGTACCTTTCAATTCACCTGTGGTGGGGCTACAAAATTGCTGTATTCACATTAAGTGCAAAAGGGGCCCAATGAACAAAGTGTAGTGCGCCAAAGTGAAAAAAAAACTATCTGAAATGTATTCGATATTTTAAAAGGTATTTTTTGGGACCTTTCAATTCACCTTTGGGGACTACAAAATTTCTGTATTCACATTTAATGCAAGGTTTCCTAATGAACAAGCTGCACTGCGCCAAAAAAGAAAAAAAACGTACTGAAATTATTCGGA